>JARWLF010003670.1:0-14187 GCA_029853055.1 Scenedesmus sp. KT-U
ATGTGGTGCAGGTGTGTGTATCTACCCATGTACGGTTTCACTGAGAGCCTCAACGTGTCAGTAGCAGCAGCGCTTGTTCTACAAACACTCATAGCAGCAGACCCTTCGGTAAGAGGTGACTTGGTTGGAGAAGGCAGGGCGCAGCAGCTGGAAGCAAAGTGGAGGGCAGCAGCAGCACGAGCACACGACAATAGAGCAGGGGTGATACAGCAACAGCAGCAGCAGCAGCAGCGGCGGCAAGGAATGCAAGGAATGCAAGGAATGCAAGGAATGCAAGAGCAGCAGGATCAGCGACAGGCAGCAGCGACACTATGTTCTGAGAAACCGATTGTGTAACTCATTGAGGTCAGTGTGCTGCAAGTATGCAAGCCACGGAGGAAGAGCTCATTGACAAACCCAGGATCGATTGCATTTGAATCTGGTGGTCGAGCCCTGGCTCATGCTATGCCCTGGCTCATGCTGTGATGACATGCCAGTGTGTGTGCTTATGACATATTGATGTTATGCTCAGCATGGCATGGTTTGGCATATGTCTCTCATTGTTGACCGATTTTGATGTTTAGGAAGTGGATCAAAAGCGATGCGGTATGCGAAAACGCGGGGATGCCCAAGGAGCCTGTTCTTGGCTCGTCAAACGGGCGCCGCCTGTAACTTGAAGTTACACATGTAACCTTCAAACTCGATGGCAAGTTGCTGCCAATCAACAGCACTAGTGTTGTTGTCGATACAGCATGGTCGATACAGGACTGGTTTTCAATCGTGGCCGCCACGAGTACGGTACTAGCCATGAGATTCACCCGCTGTCAATGTCAGGAATGATCCCTGCAGCTATGGCAGCATTGACTGACTCGGGGGGCATAGATACCCAAGGGCCGACAGGCCGGAGTGGGTTTACTTTCCATCATATGTCAGCATAACCTCAGACAAGTGACAAGAGACTCTCTTGTCGGACTGAACCGGGACTGCCCATGAATAAAGTAAACCCATTATTTGCAACAATTATCTGATCAGAAGTGCATCTCTACGGCAACCTTCTACAAACACAGGCTCATTGAGCTCAGCCGGGCCTGCCTGTATGCAAATGAGTCTCCCCATTGCTGCTCAACTGCTTACTACAGCGAGCTCGTCTGTGCATCGAATCAAGGTGCGCTTGGAGAGTCTGCTTCAACCCTGTGGGCTACTGCTGTGGAAACAGCACCTTGTCCGCAATGCAGTCCATCATAATCATTTTCTTGTTCTGCTGCTGCTGCTGCTGCTATTGCCAATGCGCGTGTGCCGCTGCATCATCTACGTCTGCTGTCCCAGCAAATCAACACATCACAGACAAAAGGCACAATGCAGCAGCAAGCAGTACACAGTTGATGTCAGACAGCCATTCAGTCACAGAAACAGCAGAATTCACACCACAGTAGGATCGTGCACAAACACGTCCGACTGCTGTCTGCCTGTTACACGTCAGCCATGAATCAAACATGTTATAAAAAATAATCAGCTACTACCGATCAAAACAGCTGTTGTTGGACGACAGAAGGTGCTGCTATCAGCAGATGCAACGACAAACAACTGCAAAGTTATATCTACTGCTGCTGGAGTGTGGATGACCACAAACTTATGTAGTATTGACTGCACCGACAGTACTTCTTACGTCTCACCTTTTAGTTCTGTTCATCATTCCTGCTGGTCCAGGTGCTGTTGGTGGTGCTGCTCCCATCATTGCGAGTCTGTCATCATCTAACATGTCATAACCGGCCTCATCTAACATTATGCCAACATCACCACCACGATCTAACTCACTCTGTAACACACCAGCAGCAGAATGCAGCAGCAGTAGATATCACTTTAATGTATGTATATACCTTGATGTGCGACATGTGCAAACATAGGTGTTTCTGGGCGATGATATGTATAGATATGCGTTTGGAGTATGTGACATAAAAACGACACAGCTCGAGCAAGCATATTATGCTTGGTGGGTGTGTGTTGATCAAGCAGTAGTAGCTGCAACCACAAACCTTGAGACTTCTCTTGAGTTCCTCCTGCTTGCTTTCCACCTCTTTCCGGCGTGTGGCAGCAGCAGCGGCAGCAGCAGCAGCACTGGAAGCCTCAACCTCTAAGCTATGAAGCAACACATGTGCATTAGCCAACCTACAGCAGCGAAAGCAACAGCAGCAGCAAAGTTCACAGATACACATTGACTGAATTGTCTTTGACTCTACCTTGAGCAATACAATGATGACCACTCAACACTTGTGGTCAACCACACTGACTGCATCTTCCTCTTTCCTCTGTGAAGAGTATAGAGGACGCAACTAGTGTGGTGAACCAGAATTGCAAAAATGATCTATGGATGCTTTCACCACTCTCAATTCCATGTTGCAATCTCACACCCAGCTGTCAATGTATACAATGCTAGGCTACATGCAATGTAAGACCACAGCCATTGCAGAGCACTAACATACACCATAACCCCTTACCAGTTTCCTACTGCATCGGCGAGTCCCTTGACATCAGTTGGTCTCACATCCCTGCTGACAACATCATGGACTTGGAGACACGACTGGCGCTGGTCAAGCTTGCCCACTACAAGACCTATCAGGACAACAGCAGCAGAAGCAGCAGCAGTGTTTTTGCAGCGTTTGAATCAAACCTCTTGTTGACTTGAATGTTTGTACGTCTATACAGGAGAATGCAGTTTGCTGAGTGGATGTTGCTGCTGCTGCACAGATGCTGGCGACTGATCTAGTGTTATCCACCTACTAGTAGCAATATTGCAGTCCACAATATCGACATCAAGTCTTACCTGCATAGAAGCATTCAGTGATAATGAAGTCTTCGAGATCTCTGACTGTAGATATTGCTAACTGCTGCTGCAGGAGTTCATAAGGGAGAACCTGGAGTGCAGTTACCAGTAGCATGAAAGCAGGAGCAGCAACAACAGTGCGTAAGCAGCAGACCATGGTGTGTCTGAATTGCAATTGGAGCGTATGCTTGTGATATGTGGAGAGCTGCGGCATGGGACAGTGTGCGGGTGATGTGGGTTGCATGAAGCCAACCAACCGCAGCAGCAGTTGCTTGGGTGTTGCTGCTTGATGATAGTGCTCAGCAAGCAGAAGCGTTTGCAGGATTGCTTCTGCAGCTTGCAAAACAACTGCTGCTACTGCAGGGTGGATTGTCTGACTGCAAAAGCAAAATCAGTCCCACCTTCTGCTGTGCGCCTAGGGATGTTACTGTAAGCTGCTTGATCTTGAGCTCATGCTGCGGAGTGAGTGCGGGTAGGAGTGCTTTGTGTTCTGCGATATGCACAAACACAGGGTACACGTATGAATCCACATGCGGTAGCGCATACTAGGATGTTTCCCAGTTGCCATAGTCTGCAGGAATAACCCACAAGCAACCTCATGCAGGACAACCACAGATAACCAGAAAACAAGGCCAAAAGAATCCGATATGAGCACAGCATGCTCGCTTACGTTGGTATTCGGGCCACGTTCCGTAACAGAATAGCTCCAGTAGCGATCTATAAGGAAGCATCTGCTCTCCTCCCTCTTGTAGCTGAGCTTGGCAGGCGTCTAGAAGTTCCCCGTAGTGGTACAAGCCTGGCTCTGCTGTTGCTTTGAGTATCAAGTCACTGATGGCTCTGGCTTTTGCGCCTTTAGCTAGGAGCAGGAAGCTCTGTAGCTTAGCATCAGTGTCCATGGCTGAGTCTTGGCAGTAAGCTGCCTCTGTGCGCTTACTGCTCGCTTAGACCACGTCAATGTGCTCAGTAAGATACCAAGCCAGTTTGTTCTGAAACATGCCAGCTCATGCGCTCTGGATACGAGGCACCAAGTCCTGTTGGGGGGTGATCAACCGAACGCAGCGATCCGACTTGCTGTACATGTTGAGTTTGGGCGCTGTGATGATTCAAACTGCCAGTTGCAACATTGCTTATGCTTTGTTACGTTGAGCTGCTTGTCAGAACCTTTCGCCTTTTCAAGTCCTGGCAGGTATTGGCAGGAACTGGTGTTTATCGTTCGGCGGTCACCTCTCACTGTCTAAGGTTTATCAAAAGTATATGCTACACTCTTTGGTGATTGACACTGTGCAGCAGCTCACGACACCTCAAGGCGTGAGTGCTACTGTAGTACACTTCAGTACGATACGGTACGTGTGTACGCGTGGTCGGCCACACCTTGAACGCTGTAGTCAAGCGCATATTGATCAGGTTTGGGTGCATCACATGGTAGCAAAGTGGCATAAGGTGATGTGCAGAGTGAATTAGGGAGGCTGTGGCAGTTGGACTCCAAGTTCATCATTGAGCCAGCAACTGCAGGAACAACCGTAGGCGTGTTGCTCTTCTGTGTCAAGCAAGAACAGGACCACGTAGCAGAAGCTGAGGGACTCTTGCTGCACACCATGCACCTGACATGAATCATGCTGGATCATGCAGACTGGACATGCTATAGTCTTGCATCTGTTGTGAACGGCAAAGTAGGCTCGTGCAGCATTGTGAACGAACATAAATGGACACATCCATACAAAGCTTTGCTGTGGAGCAACTCTTCAAGAGGGCTACTTAGGGGACCTGCTGCAGATGCTGACCAGTGACCCATGCCATGACAATGGCTAGCCTTTACGGGAACGCAGCTATTGCTATAATTGGGACAGCTAATCTCAACTATGGCTTGTATCGGCAATGCTCAGCAGCAACAACCACTACTACACAGTTTCCCAGGCACCACACAGCTGCAGCAGCCTGTCTGTGTTACTATTCTATTGTGTTGATTGACACAAGAATGAGTACGCTTCTGATAAGCTGCCTTAATCAGTGCTGTCATGAAAGAAGATGGTTCGTGCCTTGTAGAAGCGCAGGAGTGGGTGATACGGCAGTTGATTGTTGGGATCAGCAACCAACAAGCTTGCAGGGCATTCATGTGTGCAAGATGGATATTGCGGGTCAGGCTACCTGCGGAGCCAAATGCTGGGAGTCCCTGGTCGTATGACATTAAGCTATGGCATCTGGATCCTAGTGCATCCCTTCATCTGTACAGCATGCCGCTTGAAGTGGTGATTGAACCTGCCTGCTCAACTAGGGTGCTTTTTGATCAGGGTGCCAGGTTTGCTGCATGGTCCACAGGCTGTTGCATCACTGTGTTTCACTGCTGCGCCGCAGGACAAAGACAATGTGAAAACACCATGATTTTAGCGGTCTCCTGCCACCTGTGTGAGCCAGTATTCCCCGCAGCACACCACAACCCTACAGGTGCCATGCTACATCACTCCAACGGGTATCCACTCGCACATCGACCTAACCGAAAGTGGTTGCAACTCGTTAGCAGACCACACCCTGCACATATGCTCTGGATGCCTGTGGGAACATAACATATGACGTCGATGCGTTTACCCGGGTTCGCCCTGAACGCTGAAGCATATGCTCAGGTTGCGCTGCGCGTACAGTCAAAGAATTATCTGGTTATTGTACTCAGCGGTTTGTACTTGCCCACAAACACAGTAGTCAATGATTCCCGGACAAACACCAGCTTTATTCCGTCCTGCGTGCACCTGATGGGATTCAGGTGAGCAACTAGACAACAATCCGTCTGTTCCAGTGGGTTATGATGATATTATCTATCAAATCAGTGCTGTTGCCAAGAAGTGGCTTCCTGTGTCCATGCTGCGGTCGCTATGCTGTCCCCTGTGCAGCACTCTTATGTCAGTAGCCACTCTCCCTGTGAACCAACTAGAGCGTGCTAAGTACATCGTCTGAAGCACATTTGTATGACGATGAAAGCAGTTGTGCATCCTGCTGTTTTTTCTTGTAACAAGCCTGGTTCCCTGCTGCCAAGATTCTTCATTGGACAGCACCAGCTTGTCAGCACGCCACATGCTGCGATCACTGTTGTCTGAAAGCAGCGTTTGTATGCTCACCTAGCCTCATAACATACACGTGATGGATTCTGTCCCTGCTTGTGCTGCGCTGTGCAGTTTCCCGATACTCTGACCAACAAGAGCAGCGATGGCAGGGTTTGTCAGCTACCTCTTCAAGGAAGTGCTGCACTTACGAAGCTCCAGCAGCAACAGCAACACACAAGAAGATGGTGCAAACGCAGCAGCTGCAGACGCCCTCAAAGCTGGCGAGTCAAGGAGCAACAGCACAACTGCCAACAACCCCGCAACAGTTTCGTCAGAACCCGCACAAAGCAGGCTCAGCTCTGCGCCTACGGCTGCCCATAGCAATCAATGCGCTACAGACAGCATGAGAAACGCAGAGACGTCAACACCTTTCAAGCAGCCCCAACAGCAGCAAGCAGCTATTCCAGCAAACATACAGACCACTCAAACTCTCACACCCAACTCCCAATCGTTAGCAAGCACTCCTCAACCTTTCACACCGCAGCCCAGACAATCAGCAGCAACAGTAACCGACAGCAGCCCACAGGCCACTAGCGTCAGCTTCATATCGCCACAGTTTCGGTCGTTATCAACCAGCAATGCTGTAGCCGGTGCAGGGTCCATGTCTGCAGGGCGAGCTGCTGTTCTTGCTAGAAAGAGCATGGGGGCAGCTAGCTTGAGCCCACAAGCTGGGGCAGACTCATTCAGGGTAAGTTGGCAGCTACAAGTTGGTGCCATGCTTTGTTGGCAACCATTGGTGGCTCTCGCATCGTTAATGTGCCAGTTACCAGAACAGCGTGTGGCCATCATGATCCACCAACATCAGAACAAGTGTTATACTTGTTTGCGCATACCTGTTCGGAAAAGAACAGAGCGGAGTGTAGAGTGACACTGTGTGGTGCCTTATCAACACTTGGATTCCTTTTGGTGCCTTATCAACACTTGGATTCCTTTGTGTTCCCCTGCTGCTGCTACACAGTTGCGCATCGGTATCTGTGCCATGGACAAGAAGGCCAAGAGCAAGCCGATGAAGGAGATCATCAGTAGGCTAGTGGTACGTGCCTTCACAGCAGCAAGACGATACCACCAAAGAGTAAACCTGCTGCTCTTGCCGTCTTTCCTCGCTCTATGTGTACATATACGGCAGGCACGGCTTCAGCCCTGTATCTGATCAATCCGCCAATGCAATCTTCAAGCACAAGAAAGCTTCCTGTGTATTCATTGCTGATGAGCAGCCGATGTCACTATGACATCCTTGCTGATCTACTGCTGGTGCAGGCATTTGGTGAGTTTGAGATTGTCAACTTTGGTGATGAGCTGATCCTCAACCAACCCATATCTGAGTGGCCTAAGGTGGACTGCCTGATGTCATGGTACAGGTACGTGACACATTTGGTGTAAACAATCGATTTGTGCAATAGTTTGCACAAACCATTTGAACAATAGTTCAAGTGCAGCTGTTAACCCAAGTACATGAGGGCAGCAGTTTGTATTTGTTGTCCTCTCTTCTTAGGTTGGGTTTCAGACACATGTACTATCATAGGGGTGTTGCAGTGACTGCAACACAACTAAAAAGAGAAAGAAGAGACTTTCTCTTTTGTTGTCCAGCAGCACCAGGTATGTGTTCTTGGTGCAACAGCCAATCCATCCAAGAGTGGAACTAGGCAAGGGCCCACATGTCATTGCTGTATATACACGGTCCTAAGCTGAATCAGATGCTGTCTTGTCTGCAGTGACGGCTTCCCCTTGGCCAAGGCGCAAGCTTACGCAGATGCCTATCATCCCTTTTTGATCAACGACCTCAAGTGGCAGGTATGGTGAATCACCCAGTACCAGGTGGGGCAGTAGGAGTTATCGTATGCTCCCGGGCCAGATGCAGTGAGTGTAAGGAGTGTTGTGTGCTGTGCAGCAGCACGACTCCCTCTTATGACTGGTTGATATCATAGCATAACATAGCAGTTCATGGTTCTGGTCAACTGGTATTCATATGTTGTGTGTGTCCTGCAGAACACGTTGCAGGACAGGCGAGCAGTGTATAGGGTGCTGCAGGAGAACGGTATTGCAGTGCCAAACCACATTGTTGTGAACAGAGATAACCTGGAGCCTGGACAACAAGACCCACCAGGTTTCATTGAGGAGGTGAGATAGGCAAACATCATACGCTGCTTGTAGTAACAGCAGCCCGCAAGATTTTGAATTACAGGGCCTTTTTTTCCTGTGACGCCTATGCACCACAACTTGATGAAGCACGTATGTCACAAGTTGCTACTTGGTTTTGGGAGGATTGTTCACCGTCACTGTCAAGGAGCTCAAAGTGACAGCCAGCAGATGCATGCTTGTGCTATGGCTGACTGTCCATGACGTGTCCATGACGTGTGAGTTCGATACTGCTGTTGTGCCTGCAGGCTGATTACGTTGAGCTTGATGGTGTCAGGATTGACAAGCCGTTTGTTGAGAAGCCGGCCAGCGGAGAGGACCACAACATTCACATCTACTACCCACACTCTATGGTAGGTCCCCAGGGGGAAGAGTAAACCCTTGAGCAACTGCTGCAGCTGATTTGTTCAGGTAGCTGTATGTTGAGCAGCAACCGCGTGCAACCTGCATGCATGACAATTGCTTGCTTATGTTGGGTTTAGTACTAGCTTGATGGTCTCTATGTTGGGCTTCAGCATTCTTAACCCAATGGCTCATCCTGCAGTATCATTTGCTCTCTGGCAAGTACTACTGAGTGGCTTGCAAGTGCTTGACTGATGATAGTGTCAGTAAGAGATATTTATGTCGGCATCCGACATCTGCAGGGTGGGGGCGTGAAGCGTCTGTTCAGGAAGATCGACAACAAGAGCTCACTGTATGACCCTAACCATCCGGGTACCGTCAGAAGAGATGGCAGCTATATCTACGAGGAGTTCCTGGCAACAGGAGGCACAGACGTCAAGGTTTGTCTTCGTTTTGCAACTGTCCTGCATGTGCCTATGGTGATCCTGCTGATCAGCAACTGGCATAGACTCTGGAAGTAAAGATATATATCACCTGCTTGCACGACAGTCTCTCGTCCTGCAGCTACAAAAGTGACAGCGTGTTGCACTCAAGTCCAATGGAGAAGAAGCTGTGCTTGTTATGCGTGTGGTGATGTTGTTGTTGGTGTGTGTCCATGTGCATGTAGGTGTACACTGTTGGTCCGCGGTATGCTCATGCTGAGGCGCGCAAGTCACCTGTTGTCGATGGACGAGTGTTGAGAGCACCAGATGGGAAGGAGATGAGGTGGGTGACAGGGCTGGTAGTATCAACAGCACAGCACAGCCAGCCAGCTAGCTAGCTAGCTATAGCTAATAGGAGAGGCGTCGTGTGGCTTGCTTAGGATCTTGTCATGCCTTCAAGACTCAGCTGCAGCTCATGACTTGGTTCCTGAGCAGACTTTACAAAAGAGCTGTGCTCTCACTGCTTCAGCACAAGGTGTCCTGTATTGTGTCTTCACCCAAGGCGACTACCATCTCCCAGTGGCCTGTGTGGAAGCTGCCTGCTTTGTCAGTTCAGTAGACACCCCGGCAAAGCAAGCTGAACAAGCAGCAGGGAGACTGCTTAGTATGTGGTGTTGCCTGTTTTCTGCAGGTTCCCGGTTCTGCTGAATCCAGCAGAGAAGGAGATCAGCCGTGTTGTAACTCTGGCCTTTGGTCAGAAGGTCTGTGGCTTTGACTTGTTGAGAAGCGAGAAGGGTCGCAGCTATGTGTGTGATGTGAATGGCTGGAGCTTTGTGAAAAGCAGCAGGAAGTACTACGATGATGCTGCAGGTGAGTGCTGTCTTTTGTCTGCACAAAGGCATGCTATGGGGATCTGCTGGCCAGCATCTCCATGCAGTCTTGTGCTGCCTGTTGGTTGTTACCTGCAGGAAGAGTCACAGGTTGAATTCAACTGGTGCGCAGGATAAGCTGCTATGATTGAGCAGGTAACTTCATCAAACCATGATGATAGCATCATGTGTATATCCCTCTTGTTGGCGTTTGTTGCAGGTATCTTGCGAAGCACCATCCTGGCTGCTCTGGCTCCACACAGGCTTATCCTTGCTCCAGCAGCTGTTAACCCCTTCAGCATCTCTCTGACAAGCCAACAGTCAGCAGCAGTAGCGGTCGCAGCAGCTAATGGGGCCTACGATGAAGAGGGTGTAGGTCTTCTGGGCAAGTCTGCTTCGCTGCAGGTAAGCCATTGCTGCAGAATCTGCTGCTTCGAGGCAGTCACAGTAGCATTATTGAGGCGTGCTTGTGTTGTTTGAGTATCGATCAACGACGCTGATGTTGTCCCTGTGGCCTGCAGGAGTTGTCAAGCCTCATGGGCGAGCTTTCTGGTGTGGACCTTGTTGAAGCGAAGCGCACAGATGAGCGGTCACATCGGGAGGAGCTGCGCTGCGTCCTGGCAGTCATCAGACACGGAGACAGGACTCCCAAGCAGAAGCTCAAGGTGAGCGTACATATATAGCGCAGTGCATATCTCAGACTTGGTGGCAGCTTGGCGTGTACAGCCACGTAAAGTACCCAATCGGCATCGGCCGAGGGGGTGACTGGCGTCCGAGTCCTTTTGTGTCTCGCCTCTTCTTTGTTGGACGTAAAGTGGCGTCTATGCGCCGAGCACATCGCCGACTTGGGCAGCGATACACTGGTCTGCTGCAGGTCCGCGTCCGTCAACCCGCCCTGCTTCAGCTGTTCACCAAACATGCAGATGCCAAGGGAAAGCAAGCCAAGCTGAAGAGTCCTGTTCAGCTGCAAGAGCTACTAGACATCTGTAGGCAGTTACTGCAGGTGTGTTCAAATCCTGCTGTAACATGTTATGCGGCAACAGCCCCAGTATTCTCACAGACAGCTGGTCTGTTCTGGCCAGCAGCCCATCGCGGAACGAGTTTTTCTTCTTTGTGTACATTCACCAGGTTAGGAACCTCATGACTGCTCTGCAGTTTTGCTGTGACACTGCTGTTCTGCTGATTGCTCATTATCTTGAATTTGCAGGAGCTTCAACACCCTCCTACACCTGGTTTGACAGAAGAAGAGCTAGAAGCACGTGATGAACAAAAAGAAAAGCTCAACATCGTCAAAACAGTACTGGAGCAAGGTGGACAGTTCAGCGGCATCAACAGAAAGGTCCAGCTCAAGCCATTGGCGTGGGCAGCATCAGCACCAGCAACAACAGCAGCAGCCACCGAGCAGCAGAAGGTACAGCAGGCAAATGGAGTTGATACTGCCGACGACAAGCAACAGCAGCAGCAGCAGCAGGAAGGTGATGAAAGCAAGCGTCAAGTTCAGGAGGTGTTGCTGATATTGAAGTATGGTGGAGTGTTGACACATGCTGGCAGGGCACAAGCAGAAGAACTGGGCAAAGTGTTCAGACTGGTCATGTATCCAAGGTAGGTGTAGGGATGGATGAATGATTACGTCGTTTCGTCATTTTATATGAGGATATTATGCCATGTTCACCTGCTGACCGTCATCTGATATGATTTGGATGGAAAGATTTGAAATCATTCTGATTGTTAAGGCTTTGTTTACAAATGACGTATCCAAACAATATTGTATGTATGCATACATTGTGTTGTATGTTGTATGTGTGCAGGTTTGGATCTGGAGGTGGAGGTTTGCTACGTCTCCATTCCACATACCGACATGATCTCAAGATATACAGCAGCGATGAAGGAAGAGTGCAGGTACCAGTGGAGATCCTGCTGCTGCTGCTGCTAGCTGTTAGCCATTCTTGCAAAATTTTGCAGCAGGTGGATGATTCTGCAATGCAGTTATGTACTAATCTTCACAATGCACCAGAAACTGAACCGTTTCTGCACCATAATGCGCAGTAACAGCATGAACCAGCGACCAGCGATTTCATGTGACATGTTATTTTTGTGTCAATGTTGTTACATTGCAGGTATCTGCTGCTGCATTTACCAAGGGTCTGCTTGCATTAGAGGGCTCAAGTCTGACACCTATTCTTGTCAGTTTGGTGACAAAGGACGCAAGCATGTTAGACGCATTTGGAAAGGTGGGTATAGAAATGCTTGTTTTCGTATTTAACAAAAGTACGATAACAATGTATGTCTGTTTGTTATTTTGTTGTTATGTAGCAGATTAACATCGAGCTACCCATGGCATGTTGCTTTGTAGTGTACAGTTTGTGGCATTGTGTGTATATGTGTCAATGTTGTACACAATGCTTGCCATACACATGCATTGCAAGTGACAGGTGTTGTAACATGTTATGTAACATGTTATGTGTAACAGGGTGCCAGTGAAGATATCAGGCGAGCCAAGCAGATACTTTACACCACCATGACATGGGACCCTGCCACAGCAACATCCAACAACTACACACCACACTGGACCAGCAGCAGCAGCAGAGCAGCAACACCTGCATTGACACCTGCATTGATGACGTCGCCGCCCCTGAGCCCTAGGTCTATGAGCAGGGCTAGCAGCAGCGGTGGCGGCGGTGGCAGCGTGGCAGCAGCTGCTGCTGCTGCTGCTGCTGGCAGCAGTGGTGCGGATGTAATGCATGCGACGGAGGACGCTGCTGCTGCTGCTAATGGTATGGCAGCAGCAGCAGCAGCAGCCGTGGGTGGCAGCAGTGATGTGAAGAGTGATATACCGGGCATGCCTGAGAATCCTTTGCAACATTTGAAGAAGCTCAATGACTTGATGAAAACAATGGTGGAACAGGTAGGGCTCAATCGCAATCGGCAGAATTTCTGTCTGAAACTATACCTTGCAATGGAGGTTATATTGTAGGTTACTTTTCGTGCAATCCTGTCTGTTGGATTGAAACAGGAGAGTATGCCCCTAGCTATCTTGTGGTTATGAATGTCTAGCAGAGTTGTTGGTGTTCTGGTATACCTAGTCATATATTTGACATATATTTTTGTCCGCGTGCTGTGGTTGTGTACTATTATTCAGTTGCGGCAACTGGTCCTAGATGAAAAGCGCCAAGGCGTAGCACCTTCAGCTAGCAGCATGGACCTGGTGCAAACAGCAGCAGCGGCGGCAGCAGCAGCAGCAGCACGATCCACACCTGGACACCGCAGCAGCAGCAGCAGCAGCAGCACAGGCGCCCCAGCAGCAGCAGCAGTAAATGGGCAGCAGCAGCAGCTGCTTGCGACCATGACAAGCCTGGCCAAGTGTGCAACACTAGCAGGCGATTCTCCATCAGCAGCAGCAGCAGCAACAGCAGCAGCAGGGATCATAACCAGCCCACCGCGGCCAGCAACAGCACCACCTTGTACTGCTGCTGCTGCTGGCAGCAGCAGCAGCGGTGTCAGCAGCAAGTACAGCAGTTTGAGTCATGACCCTCATGATTGGTGTCTGCAGCCAGGACAGCCGTGTAGCGGAGAGCGGCTGCTGCTGATGTTTGACCGGTGGCAGAAGCTGGCAAAGAGCTTCTACAAGAAAGGACGTTATGACATCAGCAAGGTATGTTTCTGTTACTTTGTTATTATGTGTGTTGTCAAACACCATTTGAATTCCAACACATCAGTTGTCCATATAAAGAGGATCATCACTGAAGATCTGAATCAGAATGTGCTGCTGCTGCTGGATGTTACAACTGTTGTTACAACAGGTTCCTGACATCTATGACAGTGCCAAATATGACGCGTTACATAACATGCACCTGGGACTGTCACCCACACTGGAGGAGCTGTACAAGGAAGCAAAGATCCTGGCTGATGCTGTCATACCAAACGAGTGAGTTGATCAGCTACAAATAGAATATTTATTATATGTTGCACTAGATGTTGTAAGCACAAAACCACCGTGCATATATGTAGATTGGGGATGCATTATATGGTGGCTTGTTGTGTATTAGTTGCCCAGGTGGATGATCTTTGACCTGCTGCTGCTGCTGCTGCTGCAGGTATGGTGTTGACCCAGCGGGCAAGTTAGCCATTGGCAGCAAGATCGCCACTGAGCTGCTAGCCAAGTTACTAGACGACCTCAGAGCCAGCAAAGACGAGTCTTTGGCAACGTTGACTGATGCAGAACGTAATGGGCTCGTAGACGGCGCTGCTGCTGCTGCTGCTGCTGCCAGCAGCAGCGATGCTGGTCGCATTCGGGATAAGCCACTGGGTCGCAGATCTGTACCGATCAGTGCATTGAGCAGCAGAAATGCGATCGGCAGCAGCGGCAGCAGTAAAGATCTGCATGCTTTGGGTAGGAGTAAGAGCAACATCGCTGCTGCTGCTGCTGCTGATAGATCTCAGGCTGATCAGGGGATTACTAACCCAGATCCAGAGGTTACTAATCATGATCAGGGGATTACTAATCCAGATCATGATGATCTGAGAGA
>JARWLF010003671.1:0-11356 GCA_029853055.1 Scenedesmus sp. KT-U
CAGCATGCTGGGCAGTCGTTAGCAGTGGGATGTTTCTTTGCTGGTATGGCGCTGATGTCATTCAACCTGCACCTGCTCAACACATATGTGATACCTGGGTTCCATTAGCAAAGTCAAAGGTGACAGTCACTCAGAAGATTTCGGCGAGTGGGTTATCTATCGTTGGTGAGTGGCGGATATACAGCTCAAGGGGGTTTGTTGCTGATGATGACTCTCAGACTAAACTAGTTGTGCTGCTTGACCGCTAGCTGGTGCGTATGGCACTGAGCTTGGGGATGAATGAGAAGTGCTGGCACTGACTGGCATTCCACAATGGGTGATCTGTGTGTGTGTGCAGGTGTGAGTGTGTTGGCCGTACAGTGACAAGTTGGCAGGTTGCTGCTGTCAAGCAGCCCAGTTGTTTCTGTATAAGTACTCAAGTGTACAGTAGATGGATAATGTTGGTGCAACAGCGACCCACAGATTCCAATGCTGGTTGTGAATAGAAGAGTGTCTGTTGAGTTGCAGAAGCTTGCAGCTCCACCGTAGCTGTCAGCAGCTGCTGCTGATCACTGTACGTAATGACGACAACATTATCTGCGATGTTGAGCTCTCGCATGAGGGCTCTTGCATGATAGGTGTTTGTTGGTGATTGATGGCATACTCGTCAATACCTACTTTTAGTCGTTGTTGTGTGTCCAGTTCATGTGGTTTGCAGTGTGAACTGTTATCAATGGCACAGTGTGTTTGATCAGGCTCTTGCTGGCAGAGGGTTGAGGTCAGTTAGCCTTGTGCCTTGTGCCAGTAAGGCCGGCATCCTGGTGTCCATGTCTGGCTCAGATGCAGTGTTGTAACCGCTACTCTGTCACAATGCTTGGCACAGTCAACTACAGCCTGTAGTCGATGGTCAACTTGAGAAGATGTGTGCTTGTTGGTTCCACCCACACTGGACCAGTACAGTATGGGTACTAAATCACTCAGAATCATCATCATCAGTAGTGAATTTCAATCTCGAAGCCGCTTCACATTGAGATTGACGCCGAGCCGGCGGTGAGCAGACATCATGCATGCCGGCAAATATTATAGCGAATTATAGCACTCGCGCAGTAGCAGCTCTGGGGGTGAGTATAATATATGGCTGGAATGATGGGCCATCAGGATATGCTTCGCACAGGATCATCATGGGAAAGCTGACAACAGGGCCTCAAGCTATTCCTGCTGCGGATCTATTGCAAGTTGACTTGCAGCAACGTTGCTCAGCACAGCTGG
The DNA here is from genome assembly GCA_029853055.1 of Scenedesmus sp. KT-U. Classification (NCBI taxonomy): domain Eukaryota; kingdom Viridiplantae; phylum Chlorophyta; class Chlorophyceae; order Sphaeropleales; family Scenedesmaceae; genus Scenedesmus; species Scenedesmus sp. KT-U. The sequence continues at coordinate 1,249 of JARWLF010003671.1, forward strand.
GCTGGTACGAGATCATACACTCCGAGCTGTGACATGTGACACACTGCATGTTGCTTTGAACTTGGGACAGGTTCTGGAAAACGGAACAGAGTTACCCGACAGTTTGCACCGTGCACATAAGGATCTACGATCAGCATCTGATGCCCCACCAGTAAAGGACCATATCCTCCACCGATCACCAACATCACGGATCCCTGATGTGAGTCTCTTCAACAGATCATGTGATCTAGCTGCTGCACTTCACTGCTCTGCAGGCAGCCAAGCTAGTGAACATCATGTCAAGGACCTACAAGGACCCTGGGAAACACTTCCCTTTGTGCTTTCCAAGTGCTGGCAATATTTCAGCCACTTTTCACTGAACCCACAAAGTGAAGCCACAACAAATCGCAACCCGACCACAGCGGCCAACCCAGAAGAAAGCTGCGCAGTACACAAGTGTTGAAGTCTAACCGCATAGCAAAAAACAGGGCCAGTGATATACATGGTACAAACCACATCCAAACTGCTTTGTTGGACATACTGTGTGCACAGACTGTACATGCATCCTTGTGGGATGCTGCCCATCATACAGCAGGTAGATTGAGGGATGCACAACTCCAATCACGGAGCTGCTTGCCCATGCAAATCAGAGCAGATTGTCTTGAACCAGATGGATTGCAAGACGATCTCACTGCTGATAAAACCCCAGATTACTCAATTGCCATTTTGAGTGACCTGGACAACCTACATGCTGCATGTGGACACAAGCTGACATACATAGACTGCCCAATTTGGTAAGATAATACCAAACCGGCAGCTTATACGTGCCTGAAAAGTATCTGACGCAAAGCCTGGTGAAGTAACATATATAACTTCACCAGAAGGACTGTGACAATTGACAATAACAACTGCCAATGACAACAAATAACAACTGCAGCAATGTAACACACACCTTACTGCAATCCTGACAACACCAAAAAGTCTGTAAGTCTGACCAAAAAGAAAGTGCTTGTGTGGCGCCTACTGGCCAAAATTTCAGTTCACAGTGCTCACTCTTTCACCTCAGAATGTGCACCACCAATAGCAGCAGCACAAGCACATGAGTGCAGCTTACATCCCGAGTACAACACATGTACAGCTTCTCTCCTCCCTGCATGACGCTCTTCTTCATGTAGCAAGCCCATTGTATCATCATATGTAGCATACCAGATGACAAACATACTAATAAGCTGGTATTTAGCAATACAGTGATCTGCTCAGCCAACAACAAATGATGACCGCTGTAGATTGTGTATATAGACACCACCCAACTCCTGCATAACTTGAACACCAGCCTCTCTTAACTGCCACCACCCTGTATAGCTTAGCAGCAGCTGACAGCAACTTGTGACACCCAACTTCCAGACTGTCTACTGCACAGTCCACAAGCTCCCTCCTCCTCTGTCAGCTACTGCATCCACCTCTGCACCTCACCAGCTGTTTAGACTGCGCCCACTGGGGCCTCTGCTTGATCTGAGGCGCGGCGAGCAGCACATGACTTGCACTCATCATGTGGCACATCACTGTCACCGTCACCCTCATCTGGGCCTGGAGCTGCTGCGTGGACATCATGGTGCTCATGAGGTACTGCTGCTGCCTGAGCCTGGATTACCTTGATCTGTAGCATAGAACAACAGTAACATAACGGTCGGTAAGGATGTTTGCATGGTGAAGAGCAGTCCACGGACCCATTGCAGGAGCTGCTGCATCGCCGTTGCAAGTACATATGCCCAGATGCAGATGATACGGTTACTAAAGTGATCACCATATCACCTCAAAATTATGTTCTGACCTGCTTGGCATCTGGGCCACCAGACAGAATCCTGTCAGCCATCTCAGCTCCAACATGCATGGCTGCATCTTCCAGATAGCTCCTGAAGCTGCCCACAAAGAGGGTGGCCAGCTGTGACAGCGTATCGTTGAAGTCGGCCTTGTCAGCCCACTGCAGACTGGGCTGCAGCAGCACGGATGGCACACCAGGGCAGCTTGTGGGCACTTGCAGCTTGAAGATAGGCATCTCAACGTACTCCACGTTGTCAAGAGCGCCGCTGTGAATGGCGTCGATGATGGCGCGGGTGAACTTGAGGCTGATTCTGCTGCCCACGCCGTAGCTGCCGCCGGTCCAGCCCGTGTTGACCAGCCAGCCCTTGGTACCGTGCTTCTGCATCTTCTCTGCCAACATGGCTGCATACTTCATGGGGTGCCACATGAGGAAGGCGCCACCGTAGCAGGCTGAGAAGGTTGCCTCAGGCTCTGTGACGCCCATCTCTGTACCAGCAACCTGTGGGGAGACAATCAGATGTGGTCAGCAGGTGCCCAATAGCAGCGTCTGCAGCTGACCAAACTGCACCACACGCTGTCAACTGAACATGACCACTCTGTCAACAGAAGCACCCAAAAGATGAAATCAGTAGGGGAGAGTGCAAAGATCTGTTTGAAGTAACTTATCGTACCTTTGATGTGTAGCCGCTGATGAAGTGGTACATGACCTGCTCCAAGCTCAGTCTGCTGACAGGAGGCAACACCCCAAAGGCATCACAGCACAGGAGCACCACGTTGCGGGGGTGAGGGCCCACACACGGGATCTTGGCGTTGTCAATGTAGTCAATGGGGTAGCTGGCACGTGTGTTCTCAGTGATGGAGTTGCTCATGTAGTCCACCTGGCGGGTCAGCTCATTCACCACAACGTTCTCAAGCACTGAACCAAACCTGCAGACATCACAGCAATCATGACAACTCAGCACGACATACACACATGAAGCAGCAGCGACGCACATACACTGCAAATAGTTAAAACAGGGCATTACGCACAAGCTAGATGACCCGTGCTGAGACAGATCTTCACCTGATGGCCTTGTAGATCTCCGGCTCACTGCTCTGCTTCAGGCCGATGCACTTTGCATAGCAGCCACCCTCAATGTTGAACACGCCATCAGGGCCCCAGCAGTGCTCGTCATCACCGATCAGCGGGCGGCGGGGGTCTGTTGACAGCGTGGTCTTGCCGGTGCCCGACAGCCCAAAGAACAGCGTCACGTCACCAGCAGCACCGACGTTGCACCCGGAGTGAAGGGACAGCACACCGCGCTTGGGCATCAGGTAGTGCATCACACTGCAGGTATCACATAGAAACAGTTGGGGTGATACTTGTCAGACTGATGATGTTACGAGTCTGGAGCCAGCAAATTAGAACAGCTGCACAGGTCCCTGTACTACTACAATCAAATGACTTGGTTCCTTTGAGTACAGTGCGGATGCTGCCTGCTGTGGATGCTGTTGAGTCCCTACCTGAAGACTCCCTTCTTCATTTCTCCTGCATACTGTGTTCCCAGGATGACCATCTCCCTGCTCTTGAGGTTGATGTCAACAGAGGTAGTGCTGGTCATGTAGTTGCTGAAGCGGTTGGCAGGGAATGCACCTGTGTTGGGGGAGCAGCAGCAGCAGCAGATACTACACTCAGCACACACGAGAGGCCAATGAGGTGACTGTGAATCACAACTGCAGCCAAAAGGTCACTTGCTTCATGGAAAACAAAAGGCAGGTTTCACCAATCCAACCGCAGCATGATACCATACTTGCAGACCGCAGCATCGATAGAGCTCCTCCTCAGTGGGCCTGATCAACATGTTGTGCATGAACAGAGCATGGTAGGCACGCTCAGTCACAACACGCACCTGCACAGAGACAGTCACAAGACATGTTGGTACAACGGCATGTACTGTTGAGTTAGGGTTGGTTGGGAGGTTGCTGTCTACAGTGCACACAGAGATGAGCAATGTGGGCAGTTGCAACAATTCCAAGCTTACCTTGATGCGAGCCTCAGCATCCCAGTTGGCAAAGCCATCAAACACAAACACGTGGTGCAGGCTGTTGAGGTATGAGACAGCGGTCTCACGATTGAGCAGGAAGGAGCGCTCATCCATCTCATAGTTGGGGCTGCCAGAGCTTGTGCTGGCCCACCAGATGTCCTTCTCCGTGGTTGACTCGCGCACAACACGCTTGTCACGTGGGCAGCGACCAGTCTTGGCACCTGTGGATGGTAGGTTGAAGGTCGGTGTTGGTCAGCACCAAGCTCAGCAGTAGATGAAGAAATATGACGACGCAGTAAGCACTGAGCAGCACCTGAATACAGCTTTGAGAAGTACAATGCGTGGACACCGTGTACACAGTGCATTGCAAGTGGTGATGTTGATGGTTGACAGCTGTATGCTGTTCCAACACTGAGGCGGGGCTTCAGGCTGAAGGTGCCAGAAAATGAGTGCCGGACAGCTCACCTGATGATGTTGCCAAAGCTCCACTGTTCACAATGTGTGTTCCTGGCTCGTAGCGAAGAGCCTGTTGCACAACAAGAATAAGACATGCATGTTCAACAGACAGCTTGGGCGCGACGATCGAGGGGAACTAGCCGGGAAACGGTGTTGAGCAGCGTCTGAAATAGCCGTATGCGCATGTAAGAATTGTTTATAGACGTGTATATCAAGTTGTGCGGGTCGGAGGACGCACACAGAGCATAAGCAACAAGACGTTGCCTCTACCGTAGCAATCTCGTAATCAAGACAAACAACCCTCGCACCTTCTCGTAAAGATGTGATGGTGGCAGGTTCCTGTGGAGGCAATTGAGAACAAAAGAAAATGCTGGTTGAGAGGCGGACGAAGGCGGGTTGAAGCGAAGCGGGCAATGCAGCGGACACAGGATTACTTGTGCTGATTCACATAAGCTTTGAGCGTGGCTCGTTACCTGTATACCATTTTTGGCTTAAAGCCAGCTTCCTTGAATGCCTTGCAGTTTTCCACGCTCAGACTTTGGAAGCCCGTGACCTCCTTCTGCTTGGCAGCGGCAGACTTCATGCCTAACAAAGCGGTATCCTGAGCAGGAACCTTAACCTGATTTTTCTGTGTTGTTGCCATGTTGGAAGTGGACCACACGAACCAAGCCTACTCTGTTTCTTGGTACTCGTGAGTTTTGATCAAGAAAAGCTGCAGGCCACACGGTCTGCGGTCCATAGGTGCAAAAGGAAGGGTAACTGAGGTCACGATGCGCTGCGCTGTGGTTATATGGTGACCGGAGTCGTTTGTCACATTGCTGACTGGACACGAGTAGACAGCCAATAGGGTGTCAGGCAAAGTAATCGGCGCCCGATGTTCTTCTAGCCTTGCGGAGTCGCTTACAAAGTAGCGTCTGTATCCAAATAAACTAAGCGCGTTGGCCCGCATGTTGCCAGAAGGTCGCATACCGTCAGCTTCACCCGCGGCCCGCATGAAGTGGCCTCAACGCATCAAACTCCAGTTGTTAGTGGTATAAAAAGGTATTGATTGACCATACTCTGGCAATCTAAACCTCCTTGGCAGATGTTACAATCCAACTCAACGACCAACTTCTACTATAACTCCTGCTCGATACGGTTGACCGCTACAGCAGCAGGTACCAACTTACCAACATGTGATCAACTGCACCACGCAGAGTCAGCGGTGCATTTCAGCACCAGTTCTCATAGCCTACTGCAACAGGGAAGAAGGAGCTATTTACACCTAGTAATGTGCCACTGACAGTACATTCTGTCATGTTGAATGCATGCATTGCACTTGAATGTAGCACAGCAAAGTGGGGTGTATCATGGTAGCGTATGAAGCAGGACGACTGCACCAAACATGGAGGCAACACGTTTGTGACCAGGTGGCTCGTGTGAGGTTTGCTTGTTGCTGCATGCATCCACCTGGCCTAAAAAAGCATCTGTGCGTAATCTGCCACAAGACAAAGCCTGTATACTTGTACTTTCTTGCCTGCTTGTTAAAATGCCCATCAATCCACTACTTACAGCGTGACTGCACACTCCATTGGGACGTTGACACGCATCTCTCATGCTGCATGGCCTGTCCACTTGAAAAAAATTGTTCTTTAATGCGCTCACTAGCACCTTGCTGTAACTGCTGCCAGCGTCTGACATAGACTTCTAGCAACACAACTCATGCTGTTTTAGCTCCATTGGGCGGTGGCACATAGAATGAGGCCATCATCTGTCGCAAGGTGTCCTGTGTCTTGGCCCATGTTCTGCTGCTCTTAGCTCTGATGCTGAGTATGAACACTCGGTTGCCAACAGCAGTAGCAGTAACCAGGTTGTGAGGTTTGACAAGCCTGTAGATGATAAGCACACAGCATACGTTAGTAAGCAGCAGCAGCAACAACAGCAGTTGCTACCAGCTTCCAATGGCACATGCCTTTGTGCGGTTGTCATGGTGTACAAACCACATGTACAGGCGTGTGGTGACTGTATTGTATTGAAGCAGATGAAATCCACCCACCATTCATAGTATACTGTCCCTTGTTTGTTAGCAACACGCTGTTCCAGCACATCACCATCATCCAAGGGGTGCCTGCAGGTTCATGAGCATACAAACACCAGGTTCAGCTCACGCGCTTTGTGGTCCACGATACGGCGAGAACAACGATAGTTGCAGGTGCTGATACCCTCGAGGACTTCCTATCAACCGCTGCATATGCATGCTGTAAGACAACTAAGCAGATCTTAGATTTATGTTGCTGACGCTCGAACTAGCGACCTGCCTGCAGCAATGCTTCACTCTCACACAGCCTTTCAGTCTGCAGGATCCAGCACGCCACTGCGGACTCACCCAAATAACTCTGGTGCAAACCCGCTGATTATTGCTTCAGGCTTATTGAGTTGATCAATGCGCACATCAGCATTGAACCCGACATCAGCAAACCGCAGCACTGGTGCAACCACTACTTGAAGGCTGCCCTGGTCCTTGTTGGCAAACCGTAGGTCAATCTGTTGCAAAAGTCACATGCAGTACACAGAAGCTCAGCTGATTCATCAACAGAGGTCAAGAATACCTCCAACCCTTCAACTTACAACTGTGGCAAGTCTTAGCCACTAGATGCTCACAGCAGGCTGCTGAGGTGCAATCGGGCCAGCAAGCTGACAGAAAACACCTGTCAGTCGATTCCAGCACTGCGCTGCTGCTTGTTCGTATCCAAAAGCTGCCACTAGTGCCACGAGCAACTACAACACTCTCACATCCTGCAGTACTGCCATAGCAAACCCCCCGGCCTACACTCTGTTTACCTCTGTTCCTCCCAAGTCAGCAATCGACACAGGTGTTTCCTCCCATCCAGCAGGTATCTTGAACTCGTAGCGGGGGACCTCCGACCAGCCAACGCCGTGACCCCCTGACTTGCCTTCAGGTCTCATGTAGGTGTAGAATCCATCGGCATCAGCTTCGGGCGAAACACCTGCAGGGCGCGCACATTGCTGCTAAACTGCGTCATTTGCTGCTGCAGCAAAGGATAAACGTAGTGGTTTGTTGCAAAATGCTGCTGGATAACATCAAGTGCTTAAACACTGCCAACAGCCAGCTTCAGCACACCTGGGATGCGGCCTGCTGTTAGCCCCTGTACTGCATATGCAGCATTTACTTGCTGCAGGGCTGGAAGCACTGCCAGCAAGCTTAGAGCATCTCTTCTACCCAACCTAACAGTGTCAGATACTTCAGATGCTTCCTTGACTGCACGTCTGCCGTGCTTGTTTGTTGAATCGAATGGAGCAGCAGGAGTACTACTACGGCAGACAGGTCCCAACAGCGACACTCCCAGCTTTGGTGTTTTGCTGTAAGCACAGCGAGTGTTCTTAGGTACGTTGGCGAGCATATGTGGGCACCCTTTGGTAATGCTACGTGTTTGGTGTAGAGACGTGGAGAGCCTGTTGCTCGATTGTACAGCAGTATCAGCTTTACTGGTATGATTGTGCAGCAGTGGGTTGTAGCAGCAATGATTGACAGAGGACAGTTGCGGTTGCGATGACTACCAGGGTGATGAAAGCAACGACACACCTTCCAGTTGTTCGGATCTCGACAGGCTGTGTGCCATGCGCATTCACACGGTCATACTGCTGCTGCAACGTGAGGTACAATAAACACAATGACTTCAGAAGTCGCTCGCAGCTCAGGCTGAGCTTGCATATAGTCCATGCCGTACGTCAGCACGGTGTACGTACCTCGGTCGATCTGCGTGAGAGACAATGTATAGTAAATATTTTGCGTGTCAGTGCCGTGCGTGCAGGTAGGGCTGCAGGTTGTGCGAACAAGGCTGCAGGTTGTACGCCACGCATAGACCACACGAGACGCTTCATACTGGGCTGCAGTTGACACCTTCTGTCTTGAGTATGGTTACCAGAATTGCACTGCACCTCACAGAAACCCTCGTACACGACAGATGACTGTATTGTACACATGACTGTACAACTGTATTGGCAACCCATCTATTCACAATGCACCAGTTCCTTGATCTGGAGCCTTTTCATCTCACGAAATGCTTGACACCTCATCTAAATGTTGGTGCATGAGAATGCAAGTATTACCTGTATGCGGTCCGTCAGAATGTTCGCCAGGACCTGGTGACTAATCGCTTGCCAAGTGCTGTTGGGGTAACCTCTAGAGCAGACCTGCTGATCAAAAAATAATCAGTAGTTTTTATCAAGCAGAGAGCTGTTCCTTACCGACAGGCATGGCCTGCCGAGCTTCGCTCCAGGCAACAGCACTACGAGTTCGCATCCCTGTAGCTCGGGACATTCGCGTTCAAGCAAGGCCTTTCCTTGATAGGTAGATACAATAGTTTATGCTGCGTGTGTGCAGCAGGTGGCACATGCAAACAGGCTGCACGGATATACTACCAGCACGATCACCACTTGTTTGCTTGCTCGCATGCAGTTTCCGTACGTTCGGCACCCGCTCAAGAGCAGATATGGCTGCTGCTTGGTGGGGCAAAAACACCGTGGCAGTTGTCACCGGAGGTAAGCCTTCTTGCTGCAGCCTGCAAGACCTCAACTCCTGCTGTAGTTGCTTCTGATCGACTGTATAAAAGGACACCTCAAACACCCTGGGCACGACCACCGCTATACAAGAGCAGCGTAACACTGGGTTCTAGATGCTTTCAAGCTATATGCTGATATGGGCATGCACTATAGCTTGCACATGGCTGTCGAACATGGCGAGTCTGGTTGCACCTTGGATGAGCAGAGCTTCATACAGTTACTTGCATGGGGTATTCAACCATCGAAATGCCATGCATGAGATACAAACATATGCATACGATACCTGTCATGCCTGCAGCAAACAAGGGCATTGGGTATGACATAGCGCGCTTGCTGGCTGAAGCAGGAATGACTGTCATAGTCACTTCCAGATCAGGTCAGTTTTGCCCATCATCACAACAGCAGGAAAGGAACGGCATCATCACTGTGCATGCGTGGTCTCCAAAGAAGATACTGTGTTCATCACAAAGGTTGGACTTGCAGGCCGAGTATGGGTTCGGGCTCTGTGCTGAACACAAAGCACCAACTGCTGTTCTGCTGGCAACCCAACACCCTGTAGTTGTGGTAAATACAGAGCAGTAAATTATGTCATCTTTGCTAGCTGTAGCCAGGTGAGGTGGAGTTGAACTGCATGATCTGTTGCGAGTGCATACTGGGTCTGACTGGGTTGTGTCATGTTACTGCGGCTGTGATCTCATACTGCAGCGGAGCTGGGCCAGGCCGCTTTGGACAAACTCAAAGAGCTTCCCAGTGAGTGAATGAGCCCGCAGTGTATCAATTGCTTACACATTGATCTTCTGGCATGAAGTTCATGCTTATGTTATGAGCAGTAAGCTGCACCAAGCTGCTTCAGAAGACAGTGCTCCGTGGCCCTTGATTGTACGTGTGATAGATACCTTCCACTGAACCTTCAAGCTGTATCCACCAACTCATCAAGTACTGTTGCTGCAGGCACATCAGAGAGTCAGTTGCAGTATCATCAGTTGGATATTGCCAGCAGTCAATCCATTGCCACCTTTGCTGACTGGCTCAGACAGCAACATGGGAAACTGGACGTCTTGGTCAACAATGCAGGTGAGCAGCAGCTGACAAGGAGTCTTCTCCTGGTACACAATCAGCACACCAAGGGCCATTACAATAACAGCACAGTACATCATTCCCCAGCACCTGGTTTACTATCTGCATTGCTGATGGGTATGTACGGCAATGTTGGCGTATCAGTGTCCTCATGAAGAGCAGCTGTTCAACCAACCCTCTGGGCTCAT
>JARWLF010003672.1:0-11776 GCA_029853055.1 Scenedesmus sp. KT-U
TGACGCAGAAGACTACTCCTCTTCAGCTCAGCCTTCGGGTGCTTTCAAAACAGAGCACGGTGCAGGTGAGCATTGCAGCAGGCAATGCACCACAACTGTATACACTACAGCTAGTAGGCATTTCACAAACATCGCACTGCAGCCAGCACGAACTATCCTGCTCTGTGCATTGCAAATACTCTGTGCAATCAGAGCAGATAGATAGCAGTAGATACTGCTGCTGTAGTGGCCAGCACATTGCCCATGATGAATGTTTCAACAACACCAGGGCAGCCCTTTGGCAATGCAGCCTGACTATAAGACAGCACAGCATAGATGTACACAGCATATCAGCATACTGCATCCACTAGAGCAACAGCACACAGCCAACCTTTCCAGCTGTCAACCCAGAGCAAATGTGGTGATAAGGAACAACATCAGAAGTAGATTCCAGAGATGATGATGTCATGTTGAGTATGCCGCTACATCTGCTGCTAACCTACGTCAAAAAGCCCAGCGGCTACTCCCCTACCATCATGCTGTTACTGCCTAGAACCTAGCCGTGGCTACAACCCCCACAGAGTTGATGAAGTGAAAGGCTGGTACATGCAGCAGCATCAGTCATAATCAACAGCACAATCATTAGATGGTGCAAGCCCCTGTGCTTTTGCAGTGCACTAAGCCCCATCGTGCTTCAAAGCCCATGCACTGACTGCATCTGGTGTCCTGGAACGCCCTGTTATACAGATCGCAGACTGCTGCCGCTGCTGCTTGGGCAGATGGGCAGCATAAGCTCACACAAGTTGGCTAGCTAGCTAATCGGCCTTGCAGAGACGGTCACAGACGCACAGGGATGCATTTGTGTCAAACCACACCACCCCCAACACCAAAACCACCAAAACTGGACGAAATGCAACAGCCCAGCCAGGCTCTGCAGCAGTAGTGCATCGTCCTCAACAGGCTGCCGGGGCAATTGCGGCAGCATGTGAGCGCCTGTGGAAGCCTCTACTAACTGCCAATTACCGCAACCAACAACTGCTCAATGCTGTCAGCAACTCCCCATCATATCTACTGAACCATAATGCACAAAAGAAAGTTACCACTACCAAGAAGGGCTTCTACCCGGCAGTTACCTGGCTTTTGACTGAAATTGAGTTACGATCTGACCTGTACAGAATCCTGAAACTGCTTGCGAGGCTGTGACATTACCCATCCCTTCCTACAGACCACGGCACAGTGCCAGGTGGCAAGTGTCCTGACTAGCTAAGCACCCATACTGAGACTCTACAAGAAGCAACCGACCCTTGGCACACGAAACAACACGACACGATTGAAGGGTGATACAGCACAGCAGCAGCGGCACACCATCAAGAGACTCCAAGGCACCTGAATCCCAATATGCTAGCCCAAAGCCCCCAGCTACATTGAGATAAGTCAATCTGACACCACCACTACCACCATCTTGGCACAATCCTATCCAGCATCTCTACTGACAACCACATGTGAAACACCCGCGTGCGGAAGCGGTTGCTACACATGACTGAATAATTGGTATGACTCTGCCTACGCTAGTACATACATCCTCTATACCTAGATGAATGTACGCACCACTACTGCAGAGCTCCTGCTGATACCTCACAGACCCCTTGGCTACGTATAATGCACTTGGCTACTGCACAAGGCTTACTACACCACCCAAGTATGCTATTTGTCTACATGCATGCATGTCCTAATGACGTCAGAAAGATCCCGGAATCTTAGCCTGCTGCAGCAACATCATGCAATACCACAGAAAGACCCAGCACATACAACCTCAAACAAGCCCAGGCTGAAACCTGCACAATACCCTGCTATCTGCTGCTTTCCTAGGTCACTACTGCTATCTATCTATCTACCTACTGCATTCAGTACGGTGGCGGCTGAGGACTCGGCATCCCCGCACCAGTAGGCGTCAGCACCGACGGCTGCAGCGGCGACTGCGGCCCCAAACCAGACGGCGTCAGAGCCCCGCCAGGCAACATGCCCTGAGGAATCGCCAGATGCGGCACTGGTCCAGCTAACTGATACCCCATCGGCTGCACAAGCTGCTGCTGCATCGGCTGCCCAGCCATGGCGGCGGCTGCAGCCGCCGCAGCCGCCGGGCCGCCGATGGGAGCCCCAGTGAGGCTCATCCCGCTGAACAGCAGCGCCATGGTCTGTGGATCGTGAAGCAGAGCAGCAGGGGGAGCAGGGGCATGTGGTAGGTGCCCGATCTGCAGCGGCGCTGCGCCGTAGTATGCTGCTGCTGCTGCTGGTGATGGTGGCGGCTGCTGCATGTAGTGTGCTGGTGGGCTGTACTGGGGCATGTGCTGTAGTAGTGGTTGTGGTGAGGGAGTCTGCTGGGGGGTGCGGGCTCCTCGGCGGTTTCTGCGACCACCAGAGGCTGCTGACTGCGGGCAATGACAAGCATGACAGTTGGGACAGTGACACGGCATATGAGGTGATGAGATGCTCCGAGTCAGTTGGATGATATGTTACTTTGAATTTGAATGAAGATTACAGTGAGCGGCACGTGATTGGCTTCACAAAGGTAGCAGCAGTTCCCATGCAGTGCATTGTATGCCATGTAATGCATGGTTGCTGCATTGCCACAGTGGTTTACTGTGTGACCAGATGCATTGTACACTGGTCGCCGCATTGCTGCTGTATCGTTGCAGCACAACACGACACGATCAGATGCAATGCATTCTGCTTACAGCATTGCTGCTACATTGCCACAGTGCAATTCATACTGTTCAGTGCACCGCACACCACTCACTGCATTTCTGCTGCACTATCCCTCATCGTACACTCACCGCTTGCTGAGGCTGTACTTGCTGCTGAAACGCCAACCGCTGCAGATTCACCAACGGATTCTCCTTGGGGTCTAACCCGTGCTTCCGAGCAAATGCATTACTCATCCTCGGCAGCGGTACTGCACTCGGTGACAATAGCTGCTTAGTCGGACTGCTGCTGCTGCCTTTCCCTGCTGCTGCTGCACTGCTGCTGCCAGAACCCTGATCTACACCGTAAGATCCTGCTTCTGCTGAACCCCCAATGCTGCCACTGCTGCCAGCAGCAGCAGCACCGCCGCCACTGCTGCTGCCTGCTAGGTTGCCGCTGCTGCCGTGCTGCTGCCGCGTGCTGATGTCTGCGCCGCCTGCTGATGGCCCTGTGGGGGTGGCTATGCCAAGCACAACCTGAGCAGCAGCACCAGCAGCAGCAGAAGACATGAAAGCAGTACAGTAGGTAGATACATTGCTGTTGGCCAGTAACAGGATAAATGGCAAAGCAAACAGGATAGATGACCTCCTGCTGTGGCGTTAAGCAACATTGGCTGAGCTGCATGATGATATACTCGGTTGCTGTGGGGCTTAAACGAAATCATCACCATGCAACACAGCCTGCTGATCATCTGATGCAGTAATGACTACACAAGCAGCAAGCACCTGCGCCTTCAAAGGCCCCAGCTACTATGCTACCTAGATTGCTGTAATGCATCATCCTACAGTGATGCCTCAATCTACTGTCATGCATCATACTACTGCTAATCAAACTACTAGAACACATCATCACACCTGCATTGCCTCAGGCACCCTCAGTCTCTCTTCAGGATGCGGCACAAAGCTGTCCACTGGCGTCCTCAGTTCATTGATGTTGTGGGCGAAGAAACAGACGGGTCTGTCACACTTCTCCTGGTCCTTGCACAGCTGAGTGCGGTACCTGCTCGGGTGAAGCCAGCTCTCAAACACACCTGAAGAAAGCAGCAGCAGCAGCAGCAGAAGCAGCAGATGATGGTTTAGTAACGTGCAGCGGGTTGCAGGGTACTAAGATGTCAGCTGTGCATCACATGCAGCAGTTTAGGCAAGCCTCTCTGTGGTGCTTTTCATGCTTTTCAAACTAGATCTTCAACATTTCGTCATCAGAACCAACAAAGTAACTATCCTTGTCTCACCATGCGCGTACTGACAGGTGTCCCCTCGGACGCAGCAGCCCTGTCTGTAGTCGGGACACACCAGGCTGCTGTATTTAAATTCACGAGGATCACGGCGCCGCGCATTCTCAGTGGGGTGAGCAAACGGACACGCTCGCCAATCATGCTGTTATGATGGCACAAGAGCATGAGGCAGCAGCAGGTGAGAACAGGGTCAGGGGTACGTATGCCGAATTGTTGCGGGGACGCCATGATGAAGTACATACTTCATCAGGTGTAGACAGCACTTGCTGTTGGTCAAGATAGCAATATGATCATGTGCAGGCGTATCAAAGAAAGCGAACGGGGTGTAGCAGCTGAGCTAGGAATGCAGCTGAGCTCAGGAACTGCATGATAACGCTCCTGCTGCATCAGGCACATTACCAGAGCTAGGATACTGCACATTGGAGCTGTTGACCAGTCTATGCAGGACAGTTTGGAGAGACGATACAGCTGGATGCTGCCGACCGCAGATTATGTAAGTTATTATGACAAGGGGACGAGACTCACCGCATATCGCTTGGAGCACCGCAGCACCTGCAGGGATGAGCAGTGGTGATAGTCAGCGATGGTTTTTTGTACCTCAAGGTGCACAAAAGACAGTTGCACTGCTGTTACTGCGTTGTCTTGCCACTGGCAAAGCTTACGAATGGATGCTGCATGACAAGGTGTTGTCAACTATTGCTGTTGCCGGGAGCATTGGTAGCCCAGCTGGCCAGAACTTGCGCAACTCTATGTTGCTGCAGTTGCTGCCGAGTACTAGCCAGATGCATGTGCAGTATGTTTTTGCTTTGGTTACTGATGCGGTGCACAAGCGTTGCGAGTCTCCTGCAGTGTCTGCTGCACTTGCTGGTACATTAGCAGGCGGTACTGCAGGGTTGTACTGTGTCTGACAGACCTGCTGTGCTGTATATGGCAGAAAGCAGAGCTGTTGATAGCACAGCTGAATGCTGATATACTGTACACTGTCATCACCTTGAAGCAGTACATCCTGAACGTGTCTGTTGAGTACTCTGGTCGCGTCAAGTCTGCTGTGGAGTACGGTAAGCTCTCAAAGTGGGATTGGTCGATCTCCTGCAGACAGCAGCCATCGACCCAGACCAACGGGCTCAAATGTATTTAAATTCGTACTTGTATACGAAAAGGCGTAAACTGCCGTGTATGCTGCGAAACGACCCTGACATGTGCTTGGCCCAAAGCTCCGGCAGTGTCCTACGTTCTCTGCTGAACAACGAGGTCAGTAATGAGTGCTTTTCCAGCTTTGCGGCGTCTCGCACCTGCTGCAATGCATTCTGCTGTGGTTGCAAAGCATTGCCCTGCTCATCAGGCGACCCATTCCGCTGGACGCTGCCTGTAGAGTCACCCCCTGGCACAGCAAAGTTGCCTGCTGCATCGTCCAGCATAGCCCGAATCGTAGGTGCATTCGGGTTTGTTTCTTTTATGAACTGCATAAGGCACACAAAGCACGGCGACGATACTTTCAGTTGGCAGCTGCTGCCACCTGCGGGCCCTTACACGTTGATCTGTTGCGCAGTTTTCTAGGAATATGCGGGAGAGCAGTGCACAGCGATCTGGCCAGCGACGTATTCGAGAAAGGCTGCGTACCTCGTATGCGCTCTGTCCATCCTGCCCAGTCCTTGGGTTCGCTCCTTTGCTGAGAAGAAAGCTTATCACCCGCAAGGCGCCATGAAACACAGCAAGCGACAAAAGATTACGCGCTTTAGCCTGCACTTGAGGCGAGGCCTGGTCTGCTTTGCCTTCGCTCCAGTAAAGTATTGTGAAGGCCCCCAGTGATCCACTGCCAAGGGCTTTGTATTCCTCCTCAAAGCTATTGATATCATCATTCACGATGGCTTTGAATAACTCTGTGCTCTGCTGCAGGGCCGGAGCCCACTGTCCAGTGGCGTTCGCCACATAGTGCCCCAGCACAGTCTCGCTATCCATACTTTAACTCACGGCCATTGGGCATCCATCTCGCTGTGCAGCAGTACCATGTTCACTGTGCATGGAAGGGGAGGGGAGCGATTGTTATCTGGTGCCAACCTTGCCAGAAATGATTGTTATGAGCACCACCGGGTTTAGCCCTAAGCTGTAGGAGGCACCGGAAGACACTCTCGCGGCGTCGTCTCCAACATTCTTGCTGATCGCGTGCGTGGCGGGCCTAGTACGGCACTGGAAAGGCAGCACCGAGCGTAGCACACTGCAAAGCTGCTGAATATACTTCTTCAGATATTTTGATATTCATTAACATCAGTAATGGGGAAAACTAGAGGGCATGGTTCGCGCAGAGGAGCATATAGAGGACGTGGCAGGGGCCGCGCAGACGACGATGATTCGGAGGAGGAACAGTATGAGCCTCAGCGCGGTCTTGGTGAGTACTCAATGCTTTCTTTTGTGTCTGTATTGCAGTCAAGGGCTTGCAGGCGGTCTTGCCTGACATACCTGCACATACGTTTGCCAACGATCTCTTGGTGTCCTGGATAGGGGGACAGAGTTCTACAGTAGGCATGCTACCTCCAAGTGACAGTGAAGAAGAGGATGACGAGGATGGCGAAGAGCGTGCAGAAGCTAAGGCTAAACCCAGCAAAGCTTCCAGCAGTCATGGTCAAAACAGAAATGCGGGCAAGCTGCCACCTAGTGGCAGCGAAGACGAGGATGATGAAGACGACGAGGAAGAAAGCGAAGAGGAAAGTAGTGAGGAGCCTCTCAATGAGTATCTGGCGTCGTCTGCACCACGCAAAAAGTGAGTTCTGCTGCTTCTGTGCTGATACAGCACTAGGTCAGTTGATCAAAGCATGCTGAGCGCTAGCTGTGCAGGATCCTGAGAACCCTATCAGCATAGGTCTGCTTACTAGCAGCATGCTACGTTCAGCACGTTTGAAGCGCCATGCATCAAACCTTTGTGGCGTCTATTGCCCATGTCTCGCCAGCAGCAACTGCTACCGCGTTGGGACACCCTCTGACTGTCTCATGGCTGATTCTTGTTGGCAATCAACCTCCTTCATACGTGCTTACAATCAACACTTTTCAGATGTGAGTCGACAAGCGTTGACCCTGATTACAGCTGTATGCAATCTGTGCCAAGCTTTTTGTTTGCATCCTGCATCTCTGCAGGAAGGTTGTTGAAGAGGAGCCAGATCCTGAGCAGATTGCGAAAGACATGGAGCGCTTGGAATTGATTAAGAAGAAAAGGTGCGCCGCTTATGATCGTGTTGGACAATACACTAACAGACCTGATAGCAGCATGTGTGCAGGACATTCCATGCTTCTGCTGCTCATCATGATAAGTTAGCCAGTCTGCTGCTGCTGGCCAGTGACTGGCAGACCCCCGTACCTGCACATAAACGTTGTTGTTCCATATCCGTGCATGTATGGCCAGCAGATGAGCAGTGTTGGGACCTGCATGGGCCGCTTCTTAGCATGCCGCATGCGTCTTGGTTCGCAGGGAAGTTGATCGGCTGAAGCGCATAGCTGAGGAGGGCTGGGACAGGTTTGCACCCATATCAGAAACCAACAAACCGTAAGTTGATTGTGTTACTGTGTACAACACCAATGCTTTAGCAGCATTGTCTCTCAAACGGAGGGGTTACATGGCAGCAGGAGCATGCTTTGCGATATGCACCATGATGCACCAGGCAGCTTGTCACAACATATCTCAAAATTCATGCATCAAATGCCCCTTTCTTTTCTGAAGAATGCATAGCGCATGGCCCGCAAGTTGATACATGTACAGAAGCCCCACTATGTACATGGCTTCTGGGGTGTGAACTATGTGGTGTTGCGTCTCATACACTGCTTGTCTGTTCCTTGCAGACCTGGCTCTGTACCATCAGACCATCCCAGCCAAAGGGGAGACTAAGCAACAGTAGTAGCAGCTGCACTGCAGGGAGCAGCACTGCAACAACAGCAGCAGGATAGGGAATAAGGACTGGTTGTAGAGCTTGCGGCAGCTGAAGTAACGGCAGCAAGCAGCACGTTAGAGGATAGCAGTGATAGAAACAGGGCACCTGGAAACTCAGCCATGCAGTTGGGTTGGTCTCTCTGTACAGTGTTGGTTGCAGGGACAATCAGCAAGCTGCTGGTAGTAACAGATTGGATGATGCAGTTGTTGCATGTGCAATCTATTCTTGGGCCTGAATGAGGGAAGGTTGTAGCGCGCAGTTTCACGAAGCTGTTCAAGTTGGACCATCTGACGCTGTGCAGTGTATGGCTACCAGGCAGCGGACATGTGCCATTGTGGGGTGCTGCCAGACTGGCCTGAGCGGTTGCTGCCAGCACATGCAGTGCTGTCCGCGTATGTTGGATATTGGTCTTTGTGATGAGTATGTTGTGCTTGGCATACCGGCCTGGGGGTGGTTGCTGTACAGTCCAGCAGTTGCTGCCTGTCACCTGCTGGGATGGTGTCATGTGAGGGGTAGGCTCTGGCACCATTGTCAGCTTGCAGCCTGCAAGGAAGCAATACTGGACCTTAGACTCAGGCGACGTTTGACGCCTGGTTGATCCTGGCTGTTTGCTTATACAGTGAGGTAAAGCAGCTTGTCTCACTCGTTGGTCACACTGCAGGTAAATCACACAACTGCTGATTAGCCTTTCGCTGGTAGTATAGTATACAACATGATGAACCATACAGCATCGTCAACCGACAGTTCCATAATGTATTCTTCATGGATTGCTGTGTTGTCATGCGCTAACGCTATGAACACGACTGTCGCGTATGCATTGGAGCGCTTCTTGGCGCGCCTGTGGGTTGCATGGCTGAGTCTATTGCATGTGAGGAATATATTGGTTGGTGGAAAGACGTTTACGACACGCACTAGGGTGTCAGGTGCGCTGGCAGGGTGTTTGTGCTGTCACAGTTCCATTTGCTGCCTTCTCACCGGGAACATCATCGCAGGCCGAACCTCCCAGCAATCAGTTGCGTTGAAGCTTCCTTTCTGGATAGACAAAACCAATGCAGCATCAATCGCGAAGCAGGAATCCTCGTATGCAGCAGAGTTCGGTGATGCAGGATATGGGTATTCAGGAAGGTTGCAGGCCCTGCGGACTTTCCACTTTCCGCAGCTTTCGCATGGATTCACATATCTTGATCACGCTGCCGCTGTCCTGTACTCCGCGCAGCAGCTGCAGGCAGCACATCAGGAGCTTACGCAGCAGCTGTTTGCCAACCCGCACAGTCAACTAGGTCCTGAGCTAGATCATACAGCATCTGCAGTCGAGCAGCTACGTCAGTTGACTCTCAGTATGCTCAACGCCCCGCCAGACGTGTATGAGGTACGAATAACATGTTAATCATTCATCCATATCGCCCACGAGCTATGCCATACGGTGACCTTGTACTGACACAGTAGCAGTCAGTATTCTGTGTTATACAAAGTTGCAACCTATGATTATCATAGAAATGCCATTATATGGCTTATATGGTTGCATTCATGTAGGTAGTTTTGACATCTGGCGCAACAGCAGCTCTGAAGCTTGCTGGCGAGTGTTTCCCCTGGACTGCTGGCAGCAGTACATGTGCCTACACCACAGTAAACCACAACAGCGCACTGGGTATCAGGCAGATAGCAGCAGCAGCAGGTGCTCAGGTTACACCAGTTGACATACAGCAACTCAGCAGCAGTGGGGTCTAAAAACAGATTGCAAGCAGCAGGAATCTGGTGGCAAAGATGTTTACAGTTTATTCATAGCACCAGCAGAATGCAACTTCAGTGGAAGCAGATACGACCCGGAATCTGTCTTCTCGAGCTGGTGCCAGCAGCACCATGATGATAGGCAGCAGCAGCAACAGCGGCAGCAGCAGCAACAGCAGCAGCAGCAGCATCAGTGGTTGTTCCTTGTTGATGCTGCCAAGGCGTGCTCCAGTGACCCCCCAGACCTGTCCGGCGGTCAAGTTGACATGTTGGCACTCAGCTACTACAAGATAGTTGGACACCCAACAGGTGATGAGGGGTGGATATGTTGTAGCACTGCTGCCGCCAGCAGCAGCAGCAGCAGCAGCAGCAGCGATGATAATGACTTCTTCATCAGGGTGTGTTGGGGAGCTTTAGTGCTGTTGATTGCAATGCAAATGCAGGGTGCCACCTTCAACAGTATCAGATGATAACAGCAGTATTGAGTCAGTTTCAAATAGTGACACTATGGGTTGAGAGTCCTCTGCTGCTGCTGCTGCTGCTGTAGGTCTTGGTGCTCTTGTTGTGAAACGTGCTCTGCTGCCACTGCTGCTACAACACAAGTCATACTTTGGTGGAGGGACAGTGGAGGTGGTGCTGCCACAGCAACAACATATAGTCAGGTGAAAATATTTTGTGACAGTAATCATTTATGATTATTATTATAATACATTTACTATTAACAATTATCAATATTATTGTGATCAATTATTACACACTCTGCTACAAAAGATCTGCATGTTATGGCCAACACAAGGCATCGCTATCTTCCAAAATAACGACAAGCGTGCTTTTTTTGTCAACTTATATTATCAAACGTTGTAACATATGTTATATTGTTATGTCGAACACAGGCGTGCTGGTGTCCCAGGATTAGAAGATGGCACACTTTCGTTTACCTCTATAGCAGCAGCAAGACACGGATTCCATCAAATCACACTACTAGCACAGCACCACCAAACACCATCATCATGTTATAACAATAAAAGTAACAACACAGATAACACCCCCCTGGTCGTCAGAAGTGACAGCCAGGTAACTAGTGCAAACCCCAGCTTTGACCAGCTGATGACTAAAATCGACCAACAGCGCAAGTTGCTGAGGACAAGCTTTGACCAAATTGCCCGACATACTGCATGTCTGACATGGAAGCTGATGCAGCAGCTGCTGCTGCTAAGGCATCAGGATGGTCAGCAGGCCGTGGTGCTGTACTGCCAACCTGCAGTAAAGGATTTACTGCTAGCTGGCAGCAGCAGCAGCTGTGGGGTTGGTAGTACTACAGCAGCAGCAGCAGCAGCAGCAGCAGTGGTTCCTAGTAGGGCCATGTTGGATCAGTTTCAGCAGCTTCAGGGCCCTGTGGTGTGTTTTAATCTAGTGAGGGCTGATGGCAGCTGGGTTGGTCACAAGGAGGTGGCTAAGTTGGCAAACATACATAACATATGTATTAGAACAGGTATGTAAACACTTCAACGTACTACATTTATGCATCCATATATGTGTAAGTGCATAAGCATTTGCTGTTAAATCTTTGTAAGCTTATTGTGCTATGCAAATATGCAGCAGTTAGTGACCGATCGCAGTTGATCAGCTATACTACTAGTGCAGTCTGACAAACTGCACTGCTGCTGCTGCTGCTGCTGCTGTCACCAGGCTGCTTCTGTAACCCCGGTGCTTGCTGTGATTACCTAAACCTCTCATCTGATGACGTATTACGTAATCACGCTGCCGGTCACGTGTGCTGGGACGACCATGACGTCATAGATGGAAGACCAACAGGTGCAGTTAGGGTGTCATTTGGGTATATGAGCAGTTACGCTGACGTGGCGGTTTTAATGTTGTTCTTGAGGACGTTCTTTGTGAATAACATACACAAGGAAACTCCAGCCGCTGCTGCAGCGGTGGCTGGTGCAGTGGCAGCAGCAGAAACCAAAGCTCTAGCAAGCAGCAAGCAGCCACCCCCAGCAGCGGCCGCTATCAGTGTTACTGCTGCTGCTGCTGCCACCCCAGCAGCAGCAGCAGCAGCAAGTAATGGTAATTTATCAGCCTTATATTTATACCCAATCAAGTCTTGTGCGCCTCAGCAGGTTTCAGCGTGGCCTGTAGGCCCTAATGGATTGTTATATGACAGGGAGTGGGC
>JARWLF010003688.1:0-11960 GCA_029853055.1 Scenedesmus sp. KT-U
TGCACCAACATCCTGGTATGTGCCCTCAACCAATGCATACACCATCTGCGACTCCTCACTGGCTGCATACAGCATGGGGTGGTGTTCGCTGCGATGATACTCTAGATGTGCGCGTTCCAACTCAGCAAGCACTCCAGAAAACCCCTGATGAGAACAACAGTGCACAGTGAGTACCAGAGATGTGAGAACCTGTAAGCAGTGTACTCAGTGCTTTGCCAGGTCTCTCTTGCATACTGAATTCTGCAGATGCTGACAATTCATCAACGGGTTGAAGACTTCTATGCTCACAAAGCGATGCCAATCATTCCTCAAGGGAAGATATGATGACAACATCTGCTTGAGCTGTGGCTCAACAGATCATTCTGGATGAACAGTGGGTCAGGCTGCACTGTACAATGTCATGCAGGTCTTTTGAGCTCACGCCTTCTTACCTGCCTGTCTTCTAGAAGCCGGACCATGTCCCTCATAAGGGTAACATCCTGATGCAATATCCTGCTTAATGGCTGCTCCACAGACTGGGGACCTTTTGCTATGCCTGTGAACCAGGATTTGACAAAGGAGGCACCAAGGTCCAACAGCTGCTGATGATTGAGGGGGTGGCCGTTGCAGTTCGCTGTGTCTAGATTACCGATAGACGTGTACGCAGGGGACTGATCAGTTGATGCAGCTGCCGAGCCAGCAGCCTGTGAAGGCCTTCCGGTATGCTGCCTGTACAGTGACGATGATTGCATCGCCGCAGCGGGCTGCAGCGATAGTCGCCTACAACTCAACCCATTGCTTAATCTCGAATGCACTGTTGTTGTCTGGAGATCACGCTGCACCCTCGTCAGCTGCATGGCAGGACATTTGGTTGCAGCTGGTGCAGCACGTCTTGCGGACAGGGCCTGTCGACTGCAACTACTATGATTCACACCACGGAAATGCATTGTAGGTGACCAAATCAAGCATGCAGTGTTCAAAGAACAGTTCCACAGTCACCACGAAGGCTTGCTTTCACTTCGACGCATGATCAAGATGGAGCTGATGATACTAGTGCGTACTGGAATTCAATGCTGTTGGACGGTCAGTCTCGGGGCGTCTGTACTTGTACACGTGGCTGAGAGTCCTGCTGACACTGCTGTCAGTTTGTCAACACAGCTGGGAGCACAAAGCATGGTCGGCCGCTAGCCTGGAAGTGCTATCACTCTAGTCATGTTTATTCAAGCTTAGAAACATGCTGCTTTTGCTGGATCAACGACATCTAAGCCTACTGACGTTCGGCGCCAAAACTGCCTCGTTTGGCCGAGAGCATTGGCCAGTAGCCATAATTGGGGCTGCTTATTTGTGTCACCATATCACTAACTACTATTTCTGAGCCGCGCTCTCCTACTTGGGGTTAGGTCTCTAGATGGCCCAACTGCAGACAACTGAACTGCCAGGTCATCACAGAGTCTGCTTTATGGGGGCCCAGGCACCAACGACTAGCCTGCTCCCCTGCTAGAGGTTTCACCCTACCATTGCTATGTAGGGACAGCCACACTCTCACAATCCGTGCCATTCGTTGTGGTTGCCTGGCCGTGTCACAGTGCCCAATCCATTTCGAATGCTGCATGAAGCAGGGGTAGTAAGTATAAGAGAACCTTCGCATATATCACTTCCCCTGGCATGAAGTAACTCGCCCAGATCCAACCTTGACCTGGCTTTTAGATGCAACCCCAGTGCACAGATTGAGCATAACATACTTGCCCGGCCCGTAAGTTACGCCTGATCTGAAGTACGGCATATCGAGTGCATCAGGTCTCGCTAGTCTTCCTGACTTAGTGCTATGCCCCGGCCGGTCCAAGCATCCACTGCAGTGGAAGATTGGAAGATCCAGCTGGAAGATATAAAATTTGTGCACGGTGTATGCCACCAACCTGACTGGCACCGGTATACCAAGCTCACAGGCATATCACATTAAATTGAATTCTGGACTCGGTAACTGGATAGGGTTTGCCGTCATGGCATGGCATGCTGCTTTGCAGCAGCCAGCTATCATAGGATGCATGATGCAGTGCAGTGACCAGCTGTTACATGTACACAGGAAACATGATCACCTGGCACAGCTGTTGGAGCACACACTTTGCTTATGCCTCGCTGCTTGTGAAGCAGTGGAGTGTAACATGGCGTTCAGTAAATATGTGCTTGATCGGTGACAATCACCAGTCTCGTGTCAAGGTCAGTCAAGCCCGCAAAATTGAATGTGCGGAAACTGGCATCCTCCCAATGATCAGCCGTTATATGGCAACAAGTGACAACTGCAGAAGCTTGAATGTCTGTGAAAACCTATCAGGACCTGCAAGTTGTCCTGCGCCATCAAGCCCGCTCAACGGGCCCAGCTCATCGTTGTCGTGATGTCAGCTGATTCTCTGCGTGCTGAAAAACATTCTGTTAACAATAACATTCAGCTATATTGCCAACCAGCAACGGCAGGTGAAGGGTTGCTACAGGGTCAAGCTGTACTGCGGTTGTCATTCTCGCCGGAACGTTTTTAGCCAGACCGCATCTCCCGGATTGCTCAAGGCTGCATGATTTTAGAGCTTACTGCCGATAATAGAAGCTTCTGTTGCCTTGACCAAACAGTACAAAGGGGTCTGATGCGCTTCGTGGTCTCATGCTCACCGCTGTGTCAGCAGCTTTGCCGATGATCAATAGGTCAAGCTGCATATGAAGGCTGCATCAGTGTCTTGATTCGCCACCCTGTGCTGCGATATGAAGCAGCAACTGCCGGGTCATTCTGCTGGGCTTCATGCTCTCAGACAAAGCAAAGGGGTGCGGCAGACAACGGCGCTTTTTGTGAAAAATGGTGAGTGCTTGACATCCAGGTGGCTGCGTGCTGTTCGCAACCCAGCTTGATTGCGACTGCTGTGCGATATACAACCTTACACTGGTAGCAGCTATGTAAAAGCTCTGCAACAGGCGTATAGATGTGCTACGTGTCATCTTAAGCTGGTTGGTGGATTCTGCTGAAGAACTCCGCAGCAACAGGCATGGAATTGACCACAGCATGGAAGTGTGCTGGGAGTCATAATCAGGCCGTTTGGTCGCACCAACGTGTCATCAGTGTTCTCTGATGGTCTTACGTATGTCTGCAGTGCTTGTGGCCTGGAGAAACAGATGGACGACGGGTATACGTCTGCTTGCGCCTTTGCTCTTCTTGGCACTGGCACTAGTAGTGCAGGAGGCATTGGAAGCAAATGCCAGGAGGACAGGCAGAATCAGGGACGCACCAACC
This sequence comes from Scenedesmus sp. KT-U, assembly GCA_029853055.1. Lineage (NCBI taxonomy): Eukaryota > Viridiplantae > Chlorophyta > Chlorophyceae > Sphaeropleales > Scenedesmaceae > Scenedesmus > Scenedesmus sp. KT-U. The sequence continues at coordinate 3,254 of JARWLF010003688.1, forward strand.
AGTGTGCCAGTTCCAACCAGCAGTATACCCAACTGTCATACTGAGCTTTTCATTCATGATAAGCCATGCCTAGATTTTATCTACACACCCAACAATGACACAACCATCAAGGTATGTCTGACTGCTTCTGTCATGAGAGCGAAAGGCCAATCACAAATACAGTGGTCACTTGGTTTATACAAAACAGAGCAATAGGTCAACCTACACGGTTCACGCATCCTGCAGCTAATTGGATCTGGCATACTATATGCTGCTATCACTGTCATGCTCAAGCCATCTTGCATGTTATCCTGCAGGCGATAGTGAGGGCCATCCAGCAGCATAATGAGCCACCCATACCAGACTCAAGGGTGAGGCTTAGCTGTGCCACTTGAAAGCTCATTAGGCTGCAGCACACCATTAGTTTCCTTGCACAACAGCAATGATGAATCCTTCGGGTCCACACCTGTGCAAGCATACAAGCAAGAAATCAAATGATGAGGTGTGAGATGCAAGGTTTGAGGCTATCAGATACAGAACATGTAATCTATAGAACTGTTGTTCACATGCAGGTTATGGGTTTCAGCAGCAGAGCTGATGCAGACAGGTTCATACAACAACGGAGGGTGTTTGTTCTTGGCGGTGTCCATTTCTCGTACGGAGCCAATGGCCGGCTGCAGTACATCGTTCAGTCTAACACAACGGTGGGCAGCATTGCACCAACAACACATCGAGAGAAACCATGCATAGTAGCATGTTGTGTCCAGCACAATCGTCAGCAATCGTGCTGCATGTCCTGTGGAGCTGTTATCTTGTCAACATGTCCCCAGTCACAACGCAATGGCCATCTTCCTGCAGGTTCCAACGTTTAAGGGTTACGTGCAGAGCCCTAATGATTTCTTTCAGATGCCATTCATCTCAGCTATTTCCAGAGAGGTCAGCAGGTTTTACTTGCAGCAGGCTGGAAGACAAGGGGAAGCAGACACCTTGCAATGGCAGCCCAGCACAGCTCCATTCCCACACCCCAAGCTATCAGCAGGGACTGCGGGTTACATTCTGCCTCCTTTCATATTTGTTGCCTGCATGTTTGCCACCATCAGCACGTTGGGCATGCTGGTGTCAGAAAAGGAGACTGGCTTGCGTCAGGCGCTGCAGACAATGGGCTTGCTTCAGGGCAGCTACTGGCTGAGCTGGTGGCTGTTTGAAGCTGTGATGGCTGCCATTGCAGCATGGTGCATCATCGGATTTGGTGAGAGCTTGCCAACAGGCTGGCTATGACATAGCTAGTCAGTTCATGCATACGCTGTGGATACCAGAGGAAAGCAGGCACGGGGGCCATGAACCCATGTCAGCAACAGGTGGCAAACATTGTACAAGGCCCTGGCTACTGCTGTATCACAGGTGTCAAGTTCTACTTCCTGTTATTCCAGCAGAAAGTGTATGTAAGCCCCCAGTTCACTTAGGTTATAGTACTGTGCTGAACCATGTGCCCTTCTTTGATTTGCAGGAGCTGCTTTGCAGCTGTCCATGTTCACAACCAACAGTGTCTGGCTGATGTTCTTCCTTTTCTGGCTATTTGGCATTGCAATGTCATCATTTGCCTGCTGTGTATCTGTTTTCCTCGAGTCCAGTCAGTCAGCTAGCAATGCTGGACTGGCAATAGTGCTGGTGAGTTGGACAACAGATGTAGCGATGACATCCCTGGCTGCTGCTTTCATCCGCGCATCAGTTCCTCAGTGCCACCATGTCAGCTCACCAGTTGAGGCGCCTTGTTACTGCTAAGTATCTGCCCTTCTTGCAACAGGCTGGCTGGGTCTGTCAGGCTTTGGCCGCCTTGGGAGTACCATATGCGCCCAACATGTTGTACACACCTAACGGCATGGGTAAGGTCTTCTTCTGGATCTTTGTGCTTTTCCCGTGGAACCCTTTGACAAAAGGGGTGTTGGACATGTCAGCTGCTGCCAACAGCTCACTGCACCCAGGTAAGCATGCATGGGACATAATGCTGATAGCTAATGGCCTGCTAATGTGCTGAGTTTGAAGCCAAGCACTTACTGCTGCCGCCTGCTTGAGCTTGCTCAACTGGCATTGAAGTTGTAGCAAGTTCCAGTTCAGATGATGCAGCGTTGCCACTGCTGCTTCTGCTGCCAACAGGTCTCAAGTTCACCGAGCGCTCCAGTTACTGCCGATATGTCCCAGACCCTTCCAAGGCAGCAGCTGGGTCCATGTCGTGGCTGTACGTAGAAGACAACTGCATATTCTCCATCCAGCAGTGCTACATTGCGCTGATCATTCAGGCAATAGCATGGATGATTGCAGCAGTGTACCTCGATAATGTGCAGCCCAACAAGCATGGGGTGCGGTTGCCACTTTGGTATCCATTCCTGCCAGGTTACTGGGCCAACTTGTTCAGAGCAGCAGCTAGTTACTGGAACCAACAGGGTAGTTTCACAGGTTCCAGTGCAGCCTCAGCGAGCGCCAGATCCAGAGCAAAATCACCGTTTGCAGTGACAGAGGTCAACAGAAAGGTGGCCAGATCTATTACAGATGTGAAGGAGGGTGAATTGGTCATCAGGTGCAGCAGCAACCCAGGCAACCCTGCAGAACAGCACAAGGGCGTCATGGGTTCGGTTGGCCAAAATGCCAATCTCCACCGGCACAGTGTTTCCAATGGCCTTCGCCGAAGGGAAACCAGGCAGAGCAGTGCTGCAGGAGACCCGATGCCCTCAGTAGATCTAGGCAACAGAGCAGTGATGCAAAGCACCATGGGCAAGTTGCCAAACTTCCCTCAGCAGTCTACACAGCTGCTGGTGCAGAACTCTGTCACTGTTCTTCGCTTGAGTGATGGGAGCTCAGAGGGTGCGAGCACCACTGGCGTACCAGGGGGCTTTGGACATGGTCAGACAATATCACTCCAGCAATATCAGCAGATGCAGCAGCAACCGAAGCCGAGCAGCGTGCCAGCTAAGAAGTGGTGGGAGTTCTGGCGAGTGCCTGAGAGTTCTATGGTACTTGCTGCCAAGAAACATGGCAGCCTGGTTGCAGCCACAGCAGTAACAGCTCCTGGCAATGTAACAAGCAAGGATGTTGGGGCAGGGGCGTATGGTATGGTGCCTGTGGTGCTGGATCCTGGAGTCCTGCAAGAGGAGCAACGCATGAAGGCAGCATGGTACACTGGTAAGAGGCATACACCATCCATCAGTCACTGCTGTTGAATACACTCCAGCTAGACCCTCTCGTTGCTTATGGCTGGGGTTTTTCTTGTCGTGTTGTGTCTGCGCTAGTATTCATAATTGCGCTCAACAGCACCAAGCAATGTTCAGCATGCTGTGTGCTACGGTGTTGATGCAGACTCGGATGGCTCATGGAGCTCGAAACAGGACATGGTTCAGGTGTTTGGGTTGCGGAAGGTGTACAAGATGCCGACTCCAAGAGGCAAGCGTTGGTGGTGGCCTTTGGGGTCCTCAAAAAGCAAGAAGCAGCTACAAGCAGTGCGTCAGCAGCAGAGATCACAATTCTTTGTTGCTGTGGCAGACAGTTGGTTTGGGGTGCCGAAAGGGCAGCTACTGTGTCTACTTGGGCCCAATGGTGCTGGCAAGACCACCAGCATCAATTGCCTGATAGGTAAGCGAGGAGGAAACAATGCCATTGTTCATTGCAATCAGCAACTGCCTCTGGTTCAGTGATTCTGAGGCAGTGAAAGCCACCAGTTTGCATCAGGTTGCAAACATGGACGAGTTTGTTTCAACACATGTTCACTTATACATGCATCATATGGTAGCTGTGGTTTCAGAATGTAGGGAACTGCTGATATGTATCCTGTTGTTGGCAGGTGCTCTCCCACCAACTGGTGGTGATATCCGTGTACTGGGACATTCCCTGCTTGCCCCTGGTGGTCTAGAAGTAGCACAGGCAGTGATGGGAGTATGTCCTCAGTTTGATGTTTTGTGGGATGAACTATCTGGTAGCGAGCACATGTACATATATGGCTGTATAAAGGGTCTGCAATCAACGGAAGTGAGTCCTGATGACACAGCTGGGCTTCACAAAGTGTTCACGCGCAATGCAATTTCGTGGTTAGTGTTGTAATGCTGAGCAGTCAACATGGTAGCACAATATTGTTACAGACTCTGCAGTGTATGAACACCTGCCTGCACTGCCTGTAGGTGAAGGAGGAAGGTGCCCGGCTGCTGGAGCAGGTTCAGCTCACATCTGCTGCCAAGAAGCGCAGTGGTTCCTATTCTGGTGGCATGAAGAGAAGGTTGAGTGTGGCTCTGGCTCTTCTTGGCAGGCCCAGTCTAGTATACTTGGATGAACCAAGTACAGGTGGGATATGATTGTGTGCGCTCCACTGCTTGAACACTTGGCGATTGCATGGCAGAGTCAGAATTTTTATCTGCAGTAACACAGACGTTGGTCAGGCACGTGCACCTGACTGCATGGTCTTGTTTCATGCAGGCATGGACCCTATTAGCAGGCGGGCAGTGTGGGATGCAATCAATGCAGCTAAGCAGCATGCAGCTATTGTGCTGACGACACACAGCATGGAGGAAGCTGATGCTCTTGGGGATAGGATAGGTATCATGGTGCGGGGACGCATGCGAGTGCTCGGAAGTAGTCTGACGCTCAAGCAGAAGTATGGGAATGGTTATCAGGTGGGTATGTGGAAGTGGTGCAAGTTGGTCACAGAAGGTTATGCATTGCTGCTCAGCATCTGTTGATGATGAGCAGTTGCATGCTGTGTTTATCAGCAAGATGCAGCAAACCAGCTTCGATCCAACACAGACTCACACATGCAATGCTTGTTGCTGTGACTGCAGCTGAGGCTGAGGTTGAAGGACTCCCATGCCATCCAGCAACTGTTGCCACACGGGTGCGAGCAATTGACAATAGAAGCAGCATTAGCAGCTGGTAGTACCCATGATCCCAACAGCAGTCCCAAGCAGTCAGCAGCGCCACAGCCAGGCCACAGCAGCGCCCCTATGATTACTGGCAGCCCCACAGCAGCAACATCAGCAGCAGATAGCAAAGCAGCCAACGACCATAGTAGCAGCAGCAGTGCCTTGCAGGAGATGGTGGCTGAGCATCTTGGCCTTGCACCCACTGAGGAGAGCAGGCAGATGCTACACTATGTCATCCCTCAGGCGCTAGCTCCACAGCTGCAGGCCCTGCTAGAGCTATTAGATGACCCAGAGCAGCAGCAGCGTCTTGGGCTTGCTGAAGTCCATGTCTCGCTTGCAACACTGGAGGAGGTGTTCCTCACTGTGGTCAAGCAGGTGGGACAAGCTTTGTAGTGTCCAATCATCTCCACTCCAATACTTGCCAGAATACACACAAATACCCTGCAAACAACACCTGATCATGTTCATACAATGCTGCCATGTGTGGGAACCCCCCATCTGCTTGTCTGATATCACACTGGACTTTCACATTGCAGGCTGAACAGGATCATGCTGCACTGCATGGACATACGGTCATGGTAGAGCTACCAGAAACTGGTCAGCAGCTGGAGGTGCCGGTAGGTCAAGAGGCAGCAGTGGACCCTTCAACAGGAGATGTGTATGCTGTGGAGTGGGTTCAGGATGAATGGGGCAAATTGGCTGTGCTGGGAGTAAGGCTCATGGAAGAAGCAGAGCAACAGCAATATTGGCAGAGTAGGCATGTGCAGCAGTAGTATCATGGCTCAGGTTTTAGCAGAAGCAGATAAAGCTGTTGTACCGCAGTGAAATGATCTGGTGGTGCAGTACGTTGCTGAGCTGCTGCCAAAGAGTACAGACTTCAAGCATGCCGAGTCAGTGCAGTACAGTTTTGTATATGACGCATAAGACCCTGCTCAGATCGAATCTGTGGGACAGTGTATCTCCCAAGACAACTGCTGCTGATACAGTAGCATTGTCGTTGGATCTGAGTTTCTGACAAGCAATGTGGAATGCTACAGCAGTTTGCAATACTTGCTTTGTGAACTCTATGTCTTTTCTGGCTGGTACGTGGCAGTCAGCACAGAATTGCAAGCACGTGTGGCTTGCACTGTTCGGACCATGAGTACTTTGCTTTGTTTCTGCTTTGTTATTTCAGCCGCTATCAGACATGTTGAGTGTGATCTGGAATTTTGTGTGCAAGGCCATCCGACTGACAAACGTCAGCCAGGTGTCTGTGATCAGCTAGTGTGCCTCAGATGCGGCGAGACAGTTATGCTGCAGCAACAGGCTGCTTGAGTCTGTTGGCTGTGCCAAGCTCAACATGACAGCAAGTAGATTGGGGGAAATTTAGGTCAGTGCTCACCTTATTGTCTGGGGCACTGAGCTGCGCAGTCGCATCAGGGCGCCCCGACACTATGTGCGGAAGTGTGCAGTGCAGTACCTTTTTTGTCATCACGGTGCTGTATCAGCTCCATGTTTCTATGTTTCATGTCAATGTATGTTGTGGTGCACCACATAAGCATGTGGTATCTTGTGTCACAAGCAAGGTTGAGCCGCAATGTGCCGTCAAGCCAGCGGGGCGGTGTGGCAGCAGCATTGACATCAACTGATGTGCTTGTGCGACACTGCCAGTGATCCAACCCTTGTGACCGGAACATACAGTCTGGTGTGGCTCACTGGTAAAAGCCAGCAAACTGATGTACTACTCATGTTCATCAACTCAGACAGCCTGTCTCGGACTGATTGACTGCATATACACAACCGTTTTGCACGAGCCTGCTTTCTTTCACACAACACTAGTGTTGATAGAACTATTATGCACGGTCCGGACCATCAACCGTTGATGTGACAGTGAGTGATCATATGCTGAGAGACCCATTTGCAGTAAGGATCGTTTCGGGAAAGAATGTTCAACAGAGAAGCTTGGACTCTACAGTGCACACTGACTCACGGCGTGTCTCTTGCTGACAATCGACAGAGTTACACAATTGAATACAATCAAATATGGAATCCAACCTCAAATCAGCCTGGCTGACTCCCAACAACGTGCACCACCATGCCTTACGTGCACCACCATGCCTTATGGCTGTGGTGACAGCAACTCGCACTTATAAGGCACACCTGGTGGCTCTATGTCAACTTTCAAGTCAAGACAAGAGGTGTGTGTGTGAGTAACTCAGCCCACCCATGTGTCAATAACCCAGCTCGCTGTGCCACATGTCACGCTCTTTTCCACTGCAATCTGTATGTGCTAGATGAAGAAGAGGAAGGGCAACCCGCTCCGGCCTTCCGGCCCTTGGGCCTTTTAACATGTGCTAACTGTACCTACTGGGCTTGTCTGTCAGAACATTTGCGAGCAGAAGTAAAGATCAGTACGTTCCATGGATGCTTATTGAGCCGAGGACAGGCTACAGTGAAGTTCGCCAGGCGTTTCACGTGGTGGGCCTCGAACTTGGTCAGTGCTCACAGTCTTGTAACCTTCAAGTACAGCACGCAAATTGACATCAAACTGTACTGTTATACTGTGAAAGCTGTGCAAGGCTCTCTCGGCAGAAAACACCGTGCATCTCTTCGTCTGCTACTGTTAGTAAGTCACCCGAAGACCCGGAATGTCTCCGTCTGCCCAATAAATAGCCACCAGTGCCTGCAAATCAGGCAGTAATTTTTATTGTAGTTTTCTCCATTCTAGTGATCACACAGTCGCATAGCACTAGCTCAGTACGCAGTTTCTGAACTTGTGACCAATCGACGCACGCTAGCTTGCAAAGGAAGATTACCCAGGTGTTGTAATTACTCTACTGCAACTGCTGTATTGGAAAGTGTTGCTTTCTGTTTAGCCAGTGAATGGTACCATTGTTACGATGGGAGTAAAGACGAATGCCACCTTGTTCATCTTGATGATGATCCTGGTAAGTACATGCTTCATAGCAATGGTATATAAGCAGGCAACAGCGACCTACGGCTTGCTTTGAGCTCTGCTGCAGGAGTGCGTCGTCAGTGGTACTGTTGTTTATCATATGTCGGGCTTGTAGTCGTTTGAGTGATGACAGTCGTCACTACGTGCCACACTTATGACGTTGCCACTTATTTTGAGCGACTGTTGGCTGTGACATGACCGGTCACTTGCGGTGCCATTCGGGTCCCTTCCTTGCAACCAAAGAGGACTCATCGAGCCCGATTGTATTTGTCTTCGTTCTTTCGCAGCATCAAGCGCACTCAGAAGATGACTACGCGTCTCTACTGCGGCTGAGCTACTCCTTCTACCAAGGGCAGATGTCTGGCGCGCTTCCAGCTTGGAATAAGTTGCTCTACAGTCTCCCAGGTGGATACAAGAAGAATTCGCATCTTACTGATGGCAGCTCGATCAGCAAAGATCTGTCAGGAGGCTTCTATGACGCTGGTGGTGAGTTGTGTCAGTTATAACAACCCTAGCTGACTCCTTGGTCGATGCAGCCAGCTTACGACTGTGTTGCTTTTCGTGTCGAATCAACAGTGCCACTCCCATGCACGAATCCTGATCGCCCTCATGCCACCATCCTCAAACATCAATGGCCTCAGCAAGAACGCTCTGTGAGAACTTCCAAGTGCTGAGGTCTACTGTCGCACCTGCATGCAGACTACTTGAAGTGTCCTTTGCCTCTTGGTTGGACTCTGTCCAACCTTGTGCTGTCATGTTTGGAGTTCAAGCCGGCTTACGAAGCAGCTGGACAGTGGGACACGGCCGTCAACATCATCAAGTGGGGCACAGACTGGATGGCTAAAGCTCACGTGACAGCCTCTGATGCACCGGCATCAAATACATTTGTGGG
>JARWLF010003689.1:0-12637 GCA_029853055.1 Scenedesmus sp. KT-U
CCACCAGACCTGATGAAACTTCACTTCGGTAAAGACGAGCTCTCTTGGCTCCAGAACAAGCATCTCGACAGAAGCCATCTCCAGTGGCAAGGCCTCCTCAGTTGCAACACTCGCACGGGAATCCAACAGGGCATCAACAACACTTATAGGTTACAAAGTAGCATTTTACATATCAACAGAGACTCGCAGCAAGCAATCCATGGTGTCGTTGTTGCATCCCTGCGCATGCAACCTATAGCGTCATCTGTGCACACAACAGTCACAAAATGCTCTGATTTGTACGCTTGAGGTTGTCATACCCTTAGCTGTCGCCACTGGGACTTGAACTTCTGAGATGTTATCAGGCTTGTGGTGATCAGATGCACTCAGAACCAGCAGCACTTTGCGTAAGTAAACACAATATGACTGGTAGCGTGCGGCGGATGAACCTGGACTGATGCAGTCACCGGACGTCCCGGCAAAGCGGTCATCAAGCACAACTACGATGCTCTGCCCATGGCTCCGCTTTCCGGCAACTTCAAGACCATTTTACTGAGGGTTGAAACAATGTCTGATTGTAGCCGCTCTGCGATTTGGCGATTGAGGATGTAACTTCGGCTGAGCTGGACACATGCCACTGGCCCCCGGGGGGGCCTCTTACTGCCTTTCGTATGAGAAACGGTGTGATCTCGTGTGGGATAAGGCACTGCATAGAATGTCTGCTGTAGGTTCTGTCCATAATGCTTCTGTTCATCTGCAGTGATCCATCATAGATGCAGTGCAGACTGCTGGCATTGTGATGCTTTCAGCCTGGTACATGTGCTTGACATGTAGTATTGGGCACACTGTGAGTCTACTGTTGTTGTATGTTTCAAAGAATGGACGAGCGTCCGACGCTCGATGGCATCAAGCCTCAGGCATAGATGGCATTAGCTTCAAGCACAGCAGTGTGGCACACGGTCACAGTGCGTCAGCCACTGTGGAGCAACTCGCTCCACATTGACCATGTGCTGCGTCACGAACAGAATTCAGTTGGTTATCCGGTTCTACTCGAACACTGGCTTTGTATTTGGAAGCAGCGGGCTACTACTGTACTTCATAGGTCACCAGGCTTTGCTGTTTATAGGTCGAGCAGCTTGCCCTGTGCGACTGGTTACTCTGAGTGTGGTACTCTGAGTGTGGCGGCCAATTGCATAGCAGCAGTGCAGTGTGTGCTGCTGGTGCTGCTGTTGACGGCAGCATCGTCAACAAGGGTATGTAATGCAAAGCCGTCTGCAAGCTGCTGCGCATTGTGCCAGTACAGAAGAGTATGAATAAGCTCTACTGCAGCTGCCAGCACCTGGAGTGGATGCAGCAGCACTGCTGCTTGTTGTATGTGCTGCTGTTGCAGCTCCCGCTGCTGGCATAGAGGCGGTGCTGCTGCCTGTTGCAAGATGGCAGGTTTTGAGATGGCCCACAGGGTGAATTGAAGTCTGTCAAGTAGGTGCTGCTGCTGCCGCAACGTTGATTCAGGCTGCTGCTGCAGTGGTTAAGCTGCTGCTGCTGCTGCAATGTCGATCCAAGCTGCTGCCAGAGGCCACTGCTACTGCTGCTGAGGTTGATCACACTACATGGCAATCAAGTAGCCATGCTGAACATTGTGGGTATAGTCTGGAACTGATGAGTGTTGAACAGGTGTTCTGAGACATACAACTGCGGTGCTGCTGGCATGGTTATAGCTCTGGAGGCATGTGCAGCACCCCGAGCTGGTTCAGCAGCTGTACTGCAGAATGTATCCACTAGCTTTCAATGGGCCTGTGGATGTCTGTGACGAGATAAATTAGAGATGCACAGATGTCTACGAAGGCAACGTGTGATGAACACACCTGGTCGAGTTTCTGGCTTTGCTAACCAGCGATGGCAGCTTCACGCCCATTATCAATGGACTTATCCTCGCACAACTTCGACTGCTGCATCAAAGAGTCAGTGCGCACTTCTGAATCAAAGCCTTGTTTGAGGTATTGCTGGATTAAGCTGCTGTCATCCAAGGCCCATGCAGCTTTGTTATCATATGATATGTATGCATACTTGAACTTGTCTGGGCCAGTCAGCAGTGCCCGGTTCCCCTCGACCACAGACACCTGTCCTTCAGTGACTCCTATGCTTCTCAGAGCATATGACGGCTACTAGTGGGCGAAAGGAGGGGCACCCAGGTTGCGTACACGCCTGTCTACTCTCATCCATGAGTAGGTTGATGGCTCGGGCGCTACAGCACCTGCGGGCTCTTGCTCACGAGCTATAACAGTATCTGTATTTATGACTGTATTGATGTGCTTCAAGCTGGCCATCGTCAGCTTGCGTGATTGTTGGACTCCTTGTGGGTTCAGGCCCTGAGCCAACTGCACAGCACATGCTGTGCACAAGTTTGTGTATATAGCCATCTGGGACTGCCAAGCGAACATCAGAAGCTCAATCCCAGATTGAGCACAATTGCTGAGTTGCCTTTGCAGTGAACTTCAGTCGTTTACAGTAGGCGAGGAAGGAGAGATTGGACTGTATATAACGGGGGGTACGGAGTGCAAGTGCACTCGGTACCCAAAGTTCTCAAAATATATGCAATGGCAGGGCAAAAGCCTACTTGGGAATGAAGTTGGCATAGTTGTTAGTAACTTGGAGTAAGCATTCAAGCTGCCGTGGCCGCATGACCACAAAGCGAAACTTTTTCAGTCTTATTCTAGTTACTCGTGACACAACAGAAACAGCTAAAGAGAGGCAACCGCTGCAAACCCAGCAACAGGTGAGTGGCGCAGTTCAGAGTGTCAGACATCTCTACTCATGCAGTGGTGCAGAATGTCTTTGTTGATCCAAAGTTAGTGTTGCCGTGTTCAGGGACTGTTCTTCCCTCGCTCGCGCAAACTCCCACGGGAGCAACGCTTGGTGACAGAGCATCGCCAATCATGGCGCATCTACAGATGCTTAGCATCAACGCTGTAGCAGCAGAGGCAACAGGTGAGATAGGCTCAGTGGTAATCGTACAGCTGATCTGGGATCCTTTGTCCTCTGTCCTTGAGACAGCTTTCCTACAGTGCTGTCCAGATCATGCTATGTATCTATTTTCTTATAGGTGTTGGAGTTTAGTCAATCACGATAACGGGATGCAGGCAGCTTGCTTTGGTGCAGCTGGCACGGGCCGTACGTACGGGTGTGCCATACGGCCGTGGTCGCCGTGATTGTGATTCACAGCATTGCTTTCACCCTTACCTTGCTCATGCATGCCATCCATACAGAGCTTCATTCAGACTCTTGCGAGTGCAGCATTCAATGCATTGGTTGCACTTATAAGTGCACAGTAATTACTGCACATATCTGTATGCTGATTCAGCACCGTGAGTGGTGTCGTTATGCCCATGACTACCGTCAGTGTCGTGACCGTTTGTAATGCAATGTGTAACTCTTTGCAGGAGCCCCAAATGATATGATGGCTGACAGCAAACAGCAGTCAGGCTCATGGGAACTCAACTGGCAGGATTTTGGAGGTGGCCTGTCAGAGCAGCAATGGGAGGAGATCGCTGATATAACCAAGGCATTGGGTGGTCCAGGTACGGCAACAATGCGGCAATCGTAATGGGCCACATGCACACCCTCAGATGCAGATTGCACGCGCATGGCTGGTATGATGCTGGTTCGCCATCTTGCAGCATCAACTCCTAGCTTGAAACAAGACACTTTGATAAGGAATGTTATGCTGCGACGGTGTGCTGCTTCGGAGGTTGTGTGCTGCTTTGAAAGTGCTGATGCACAGTTGTCATATATGTATACTGATCAGGCTGGTTTCAACATTGTGGCTGTCCAGCGAGTTGTGTGATGTCTGCAACTCATCTGAAACCTACTTGACTGCAGCCACGTTGTAGGACCTGTTGGTGAATATGAATGAGACATGTTGCTGCTGGGTGTGCTGAGTAACAAGCAGCTTCCTGTCATCACCAAGCTTGGATCACTTAAGTGATCCTCAATGTGAACCTTGTGTTGTCTCTCTAGAGTTGTATGCTCTGTATCCCTTTGTGTTGCAGGTCCCCTTGCAGGCCCTTGCGGCACAACTTACATCATCAGGTTGGGCCAAATTTTGGAGGTTCCCAAGCTCAGTGTCTAGCCTTCCATGCTGCTGTGGCCAAGCATCTGAGGCTGCCTGCCCCTGTTGTAGATGCCGATATGCAATGTTTCGCTGACGAAATCTGTCTTGAGGACGATGCTGAGGCCACCAGTGAAGATGATGATGAGAGCCTCCGTTTTAATTGCCAGTGGACAGAGCGCTACTTTGGTGTGACATTCGAGTGTGGTGACATGGCTGTCATTGGTGACTGGAGTTTGACGGTGAGTTACATCACTGCATAGAATTGTTGATGAGTTATCATGGCTTGCAAGAAACGATGCAACATGCCGTGCAAGGTTCTGGGACATGATGCACAGCTCCATGCATTTGGCGGCTTATCAGCATCGCAGCATGTCATGCTCACTAGAACTTCCATTGTTCAGGTTGTGCTGACTTGCTAGGCACCAAGCTGTCACAAGCTACCAAGTCGATATACATCCACTGAAACAACACGGATAGATGCAGAATGTTGTGTACATTGGACTCAATTGGAATGCAGCTGATTCAACGTGAATTTGTTTGGTTGATTGGTGTTGTTATTTTGTTGGTAATGATTTAGACCGCATTTATCGGATACGTATTGCCCTGGGGACAGATGTCTCTTTGGGGAAGGACCGTCAGATGTCTCTTTGGGGAAGGACCGTAATTACTAGTTTGAGGAGTGCGTTGCCCGTTGTTGGTACTAGTATTGTAGGATGGTTGTGGGGTGGCTTTAGTGTAGATAACCCTACTTTGAACCGCTTTTTCTCTTAGCACTACCTTTTCCCTTTTTTGTTGGCAGCTTTGAGCTTGGTTCACCTTGCTGCTTTGCACCAATATGGATCTACAAACCCTTTGGGTATTAATGCTCAAACTGATTAGGTAGATTTTTATCCTTATTTCTACACAAAAGATTTGGGGGCGGCTTTGGCGTTGAGTAGGTTTGCAGCCTATCTTGTAAACTTCAATCCTGAACTTTAGGGACATCCTGACAACAATATTCCTGCAAACCCTTATTCTACTCCCGCTCACATTGTACCTGAATGGTACTTTTAGTGGGTGTATGCGATTTTGCGTAGCATTCCAAATAAACTTGCCGGAGTTGCCGCAATTGGGTAGGTGTTTGTTGCATTGGCAGCATTGCCTTACTTGCACAAACCTAACTGCCGTGGGCCTTCTTTCCGTAGGTTGCACGAAGTATTGGTATGGGCATTGATCGGAGACTTTATGTTGCTTACTTATTTGGGACATCAACCAGTAGAAGCTCCTTTTGTATTGCTCGGACAATAGGCTACAGTAGCCTTCTTTGGACTCCTTTTGGCATTGTGCGTAGCAGCTTGGGCAGATCAGTATTTGGCTAAATTTTCTTCTCATACAGCAAGTGGTTATGCACCTAAAATCTCAGGGCCCTCTATAAGCGGGGTTTTAGGACCCCGAATGGCTTATAATTCAACTTAGTATAGTTATTCTAAAATTTTTATATATTTCTTAACATGGACCTTGTTAAAGGTCCTTCAGGAGCTCAAAGCTATTACTGCTTAACTCCGTATTGGAGCGCTTTTTTTTATTTTAGCTTAGTGCCAGTAATACTGGCACTAAGCTAAAAAAAAAAAAAAAAGCGCTGCCGCCCTTAGTTATTGCTACGCGCGCTTCTGTTTTTTTATTATAGCTTAGTGCCAGTAATACTGGCACTTGGCTATAATAAAAAAAGGCGCTCCAAAAGCGGGTAAAAGGTTTGTGCATAGCACTTTTTGCTTACTCCTTAACTCTTTATTGGGTCTCTTTTTTTTAAATTGGCTTTAGTGCTTACCAGCCCTTAGGTTTGTGCTTCGCACAAACCTTTTACTCCCTATTGGCTTAAGTGACAGTTATACTGTCACTTAAGCCTTAACTCCGTATTGGCTTTAGTGACAGTTATACTGTCACTAAAGCCTTTGTTTTTGCGCGCATGCGCTTAGTTATTTCTGCGCTAACTTGCAGTAAAACTGCAAGTAAGCGCAGAAATAACTTACTAAAACAAAGTAGCGCTAGCGCGCTCCAAACCAATTTATAAAATGCGCGTTGCGCTCATGGGCCCAATAAACAGAAGCGTAATAAGGCTACATGTGCTATGCACATGTAACCTTAAGCGGGAGTTATAAAGAGCGCGGCGCTCAAACTAAAGAGCCGGTTAGCACATAGGCCTTAACTCCTTTTGGACCCCCCCCCCGAAGCCGAAGGGGGGTACTTTGCCTTTACTACGCATATAAGTTATTGCTGCGCTTACGAGCAGTTTTACTGCTCGTAAGCGCAGCAATAACTAAGCGTGGTAAAGGCAAAGGAATAGGGCGCATTCGCTACCTATTCCCAAAGTACCGCTGAAGAGGCCCTTAGCACCCAAAGAAGTAATAACGAACATGGCGAAATTGGTAGACGCGATAGTTTCAGGTACTATTAGGGATTCTCTTTACAAGTTCAAATCTTGTTGTTCGTAAAGTGTTCCTTGCCACCAGGACCACATTCGTGGTCCTTACTCCATAATGGAGTTAAGGCAAGTACCCCGCTTCTGGCGGGGTCCTTACTGATAATTTGTTTTAATAAAACAAAGTAGAGCATTCGCGCTCTGCCCTTACTCCGTTAAGTTATCACTGCGCTTACTAGCAGTTTTACTGCTAGTTAGCGCAGTGATAACTAAGAGCGCGCCAGCGCTACTTTGTTTTGCTTAGTCCCCCTAGCTTTGTGCTATGCACAAAGCTAGGGGGACTTAAGCATGCGCGCTAAAACAAAGGCTTAAGTGACAGTAAAACTGTCACTTAAGTTAATACGGAGTAAGGGAGTAAGCAATAATACAGAGGCTATAATATAGAGGCAATAATACAGAGTGTAGCGCAGTTGGTAGCGCGTCGGCATAGGGAGTCGAAGGTCACTGGTTCAAATCCGGTCTCTCTGATATATAGAGTTTGGTTGGGAATTTCAAAAAGAAAAAAAATATTATGGTACAAGCAGCAAAATTGATTGGAGCAGGAAGCGCTTTGATTGCTTTGGCAGGTGTAGGAGCTGGAATTGGGATTGTATTCGGATCTTTGATTCAAGCAGCAAGCCGTAACCCCACTATGGCAAAAGCTTTGATGGGATACGCTTTGTTGGGATTTGCATTGTGTGAAAGTGTAAGGCTTTTCGCTCTTTTGGTAACTTTCTTGATTTTGTTTGGATCAATAACTTACTTTGGGGGGTGCTTAAGCACCCCCCCAAAAGTCGCCCACACTTTAGTGTGGGCGACCCAAAAAATAAGTTATTCTGCATAAAATTAATTTATTCTAAAGAATTTATTTATATATTTATACGCTTCTCTTTTTTTTAAAACAGCATAAGTTATTTGACCCCACACTTTTTAAGTTATTGCTACGCGCGCGTAGCAATAACTTAAAAAGTGTGGGGTACTTGAGGGTAAAAAACCCCCTTACGCTTCTGTTTATTGTGCCCATGAGTGCTAAAGCACTCATGGGCACAATAAAGAGTTAAGTAAGTTATTTATAAGTTATTTCTGCGCTTACTTGCAGTAAAACTGCAAGTAAGCGCAGAAATAACTTATCCAAAGCGCCCCTTAACTCCGCTAACTCCGCATTGGCTTTAGTGAGTGCGAAGCACTCACTAAAGCCAATGCGGAGTTAGCGGGGGCCCTCACCGGCGGGTTTCGGAAGTGTGGCCGAGTGGTTTAAAGCGTTGGCTTGCTAAGCCATTGTGTCTATTACAGGCACCGGAGGTTCGAATCCTTCCACTTCCGTAGTTAACCGCAGTTTAACCGCCTTTGTTTAATAGCGCTAAAGCGCTATAAAACAAAGTAGCGCATGCGCGCTCCTAAGTTTTATAATAATTCCCTTACTCCATATTGGCCTTAGTGACAGTTATACTGTCACTAAGGCCAATATGGAGTTAAGGGGTGCGCATGCGCGCTTAGTTATTTCTGCGCTAACTTGCAGTAAAACTGCAAGTTAGCGCAGAAATAACTTATCCAAAGCGCCCCCTTGCGGGGCCCTTACTCCATATTGGCCTTAGTGACAGTTATACTGTCACTAAGGCCAATATGGATTTAAGAGTTGCGCATGCGCGCACCACCAAAGCGCCCCCCTAGCGGGGGCCCTACATTTTAAAATATAGCGGAAGTCTTTTTTTTGACCCCACATGTAAAGGTGGGTCAAAAAAATATGCGAAGATGGCGGAACTGGTAGACGCGAAAGCTTCTAAAGCTTTTATTTGAAACAAATGTGACGAGTTCGAATCTCTCTCTTCGTAAAATATTTATTATTATAATTTAATAAGCAAGTGGCTATGCCAAAATTCAGTATTACTTTAAATATTATTTTTAATATATAAACAGTATAAATTAAATTATGAAAGCTGAGTCTAATTTGAAAAATTTGTTTTAGCGCTGGTGTTGTAGCACCAACGCTAAAGACATTGGTATGTTGTACCTTGTTTTTGCCAGCTGGGCTGGAGTCATGGCAACTACAATGAGCTTGTAGATTCGTATGGAATAGAGGAACACTGGCCCTGGTATTTTGGCTGGGAATGGGCAACTTTACAACGTATTGATCACTGCTCACGGATTGTTGATGCTATTTTTCGTAGTTATGCCCGCTCTTATGGGGGGATTCGGAAACTGGCTTGTGCCCGTAATGATTGGGGCTCCTGACATGGCGTTTCCTCGAATGAACAACATCTCTTTTTGGGTGTTGCCCGCGGGATTGACTTTGTTGTTGTAGAGCGCTTTGGTTGAACAAGGGCCTGGTGTTGGGTGGACTGCATATCCTCCCCTTAGCAGTGCTTAGAGTCACTCTGGGGCTTCTGTAGACTAGGCAATTTTTAGTTTGCACGTTTCTGGTATTGGAAGTATTTAGGGGTCTGTAAACTTCTAGGTAACCGTTGCAAATATGCGTGCTCAAGGGATGACTCTTTACCGTGTACCCTTGTTTGTTTGGTCTCTTTGCTTTGTGAGTATCTTGTTGATTGGAAGTCTCCCCGTATTTGCGGCTGGATTGACTATGCTTTTGACTGACCGTAACTTCAACACTTCTTTCTTTTTGCCCGCAGGTGGAGGAGACGTTGTTTTGTATCAACATTTGTTCTGGTTTTTTGGACACCCTGAGGTATACGTATTGATTTTGCCTGCATTCGGTATTGTAAGTCACGTATTGAGTTTCTTTGCGCGCAAACCCGTATTTGGATACGTGGGAATGGTGAACGCAATGGGGGCGATTGCAGTACTTGGATTCTAGGTGTGGGCTCATCACATGTACACTGTAGGGTTGGACGTAGATACTCGTGCATATTTTACAAGTGCAACCATGATTATTGCAGTACCTACCGGTATTAAAATCTTCTCTTGGCTTGCTACTTTGTATGGAGGGTCTTTGTGGTTGACTACCCCTATGTTGTTTGCTTTGGGATTCTTGGTATTGTTCACTATTGGAGGTCTTACTGGAATTGTATTGGCAAACAGGGGTGTTGATGTTGCGTTGCACGACACTTACTACGTTGTAGCGCATTTCCATTACGTTTTGAGTATGGGGGCTGTATTTGGTATCTTTGCAGCCTTCTATTTCTGGGTAAGCAAATTGACCGGATGCCAATACCCTGAAATGCACGGGCAAAGGCATTTCTTTTTGTTCTTCTAGGGGGTAAACCTTACATTCTTCCCTCAACACTTCTAGGGTTAGGCGGGGATGCCTCGACGCTACTTGGATTACCCTGACGCGTTTTTGGGATGGAACGTTATTAGTAGTTATGGAAGTTACCTTAGCAGGCTTAGCTTTTTGTATTTCTTCTATATCGTTTACTTGACCTTGGCTTATGGGCCCAAATGTGCAAATAACCCTTGGACTTCCGAAGATAGGCAGGATACCGCTTACGGGATCGAGTGGTGCCTACCAAGCCCCCCCGCATATCACACATTCGGTGATCAAATTCCCGTAATCCGTCCAACTCCTCAATTGGCGTCATTAAATTTGACGTGTTATTTACGAGTCGATTAAATTACTGTGCAAATAAATAAAAATATATACAAACTGTTTTTTTATATTTATTTTTATAACAATATAACGAACAAATATATTAATTAATATATAAAGCAATTAAAAATAGAAACATAATTAAACATTTATTAAAAAGATATAATTATGGATATCAATTTTTTTATCTTTTTTGCATCTGCTGCTGAGGCTTGGACTAGTGTTCCACTGGTGTCTTTGCATTAGCCTTTTATGGGATCTGTGTTTAGCATCAATATTTGGGCTGTTTGTTGTGCTATTGTATTGTAGGTATTGATTGGGAATCATTCTAATAACCATTCTGGAGCACAAGCTGGAAATAGTGCTTTTTCTGGTTTTCGCAAATCTGTTAGTGGTTTTTGGAACACTCAAACTTTGGAACGTGTACATTAGAAATGGCGCCAGTTGAGTACCCGTTCTGTAAATAACGGTTAGACTAACCGTTTGCCCGCGGCTTGGAGGATTCTTTCTGAAAACCAGGGCAAAATTACAGTTACTTGGCTCTCCGTTCTTTTCTTTATTATTTAGGGAAGTAACTCCTTCGGGTAGGTACCCTTCTGCTCTGCAATCACAGGACAAGCAGGATTTACTCTCGGAATGAGTATTGCTTTGTAGAGTGCCATTACTTTCATTGGGGTAAAACGTCAAGGAAATAAATTTGTACGTTTGTTTTTGCCTAGTGGACCTTCTTGGCCTATGGCACCTCTTTTTATTTTGTAGGAATCTATTAGTTACGGATTTCGCGCAATTAGCCTCGGAACACGACTTTACTGTAACATGTTTGCTGGACATTTGCTTTAGCATTTGTTTACTTCTCTTTCTTTGGTTCCTGTTTTGTGCACTCCCGTACTTTTGGGAGCCCCCGTCACAGTGATTGCGGCAATGATTTTGATGGCATTGAGTGCGTTGGAAACAATTGTTGCAGTACTTCAAAGTGGGGTATTCTGTTTGTAGAGGTCTTTCTATCTCCATGAAGTATAGGGTCGCAAAGACGCTTTGGCTTCTGCACTATCAGATATATAATCTAATTTATTTTTTATTAAAAATTTATTCTATATATGTTCAATTCTATAAAACAAAAAATATATATTATATTAAAAATGGTGCAAAAAATTAGCGCAATCCACTAATTTCTATACACACAATTTTAATGAATAAAGCTGGCAACAAAATACAACGCAAAGATTAAAGAAAAACCCCGCTAGAGTAATAGGAAGCTAACGTTTCCATCCAAGGTTCATCAAGTCACGATAACGATAGCGGGGTAGTGTAGCTCGAACCCAAATGTAAATAAATACTACAAAAGTAGTTTTCAACCTAAGCCAGAATGTACCGGGCAACCAGCTCAACAAGCTCTACCCCTATGGGGTTGGGGCTGCAGTTCCTCCCTAAAACAAAAGACTAGTGACAGTTGCCATCATAATCATGCTCCTATATTCCCTAATAAAAAATAGAGCGAATCCCATGGAAGCATATTCTACGTTATATCCCGCAACC
This sequence comes from Scenedesmus sp. KT-U, assembly GCA_029853055.1. Lineage (NCBI taxonomy): Eukaryota > Viridiplantae > Chlorophyta > Chlorophyceae > Sphaeropleales > Scenedesmaceae > Scenedesmus > Scenedesmus sp. KT-U. The sequence continues at coordinate 11,611 of JARWLF010003689.1, forward strand.
AATTCAGCTTCCGCTTCAGGCAAGTCAAAGGGTGCACGGTTCTATTCCGCCAAAGAACAAACAATCCAAATCAACGCCATAGGCCACTAAGCAAACAAAAACCATCCATTTTGTTGAGATTGTACCAAAGTACTCCAATTCAAACTGTTTGCAATCATACAAGCAGACTAAACAATCAATCCCATAGGCAATTCATAACTAATCATTTGAGCAACGGAACGACAACATCCCAAAAATGCATATTTACTATTACTTGCCCATCCTGCCTACAAAATTCCGTAAACACCCAAACTTCCAACAGCCAATACGTACATTGTTCCCAAATTCAAATCCCTAACAGCACCTGCAGCACTTGTAGGCAAAGCAGCCCAAGCAATTTGACTTGTCAAAAAAGTCAAAATTGGAGCCCACTAAAACAATGCTTGATCTGCACTGCTGGGCAAAATGGGTTCTTTCAACAACAACTTCAAACCATCCAAAAAGGGCTGCAATACACCAAACACTCCCCAGGCATTAGGTCCTTGACGTCGTTGCATTGCACCCATAACACGACGCTCAACCAGAGTCAAGAAAGCCACAGCTAGCAAAAGTGGTACCACAGTAGCCAAGATCATAATCTACAAATATAGAATCATAAATTTTTATATTTTATGAAATAAATAGTTTGCCGGCCTCCTACGCTAAGCGTAGGAGGCCATTTTTTTATGATCTCCCCACACAAAATCGAATTGGAGTGGAGCGCAAAGTTATAGCTGTGTATACGAGCTGTTTAACAGCTCTCTTTTTTTATATAACGCAGCACTTACATGCTGTTTTACAGCATGTAAGTGCTGCGATAACTAAGCCCTTAGTGCCAGTATTACATAACATAACTGCCGCTTAGCTTTGAGCTCCTTACGGAGCTCAAAGCTAAGCGGCAGTAAGCCCTAAGGTTTGAGCTCCTTTAGGAGCTACTTAGGTTTAACGCGCTAAATATTAAGATTGGCCAAGTGCCAGTAATACTGGCACTTGGCCAATCTTAATATTT
>JARWLF010003691.1:0-11855 GCA_029853055.1 Scenedesmus sp. KT-U
AGTCCCTGAGCTGGTGAGGCTGCTGGGCTGACTGCCTCCATACACGCCCGCCAGTCGCCTTGCAAAGGCTTCATCAGTTTCACCAGGTGCAGCTGCCAGTGTCCAATCATTCCCAGGTGGTCCTTGCTGCTGTGCTGCAGCAGGAGGGGCACCAGCAGGCTGGACCTGCAACCCAGATTGGTTGTAGTACTGCTGCTGCTGATGCTGCTGCTGCCGAAACGGCTGATAGCTGACTACTGCTGCTCCTGCAAAGGGGCTGCTGGGGTTGCTGCTGCCAGCACCCTGGAGTGATGTTGGCCGGGCACCATATGCAGGTGCTGCAGGTTGCTGCGGCTGCTGCTGCCAGGGGTTGAGAGAACCAGCGCCGGAACCAAAGGGATTGAAGCTGTACGCTCCCAAGTTGGCACTGTCCTGCAGCTGCCCCGTTGCACCTGGTACCGCAGCTCTCAACTGCTGCTGTGCATGCAGGTGGTCTAGGGGTCTATGACAGACTGCCATGAATGCTGCGAAGGTTGCTGCTGCTCCACCTGCTGCATCACAGCCTGCACCAGCACCAGTGACTCCTGCAGTTGCTGCAGCAGCAGCTGCTGCCGGTGAGCTGAAGCTAGTACTGGCCTGCTTAAAGAACAGCATCCAGCCATTGTCATACTTGGTGTAGGCATTCCTGGGCTGCTCATGGTTGGGATGGAGGCGCTGCAACACAGTGTACACCACCACACACCTTTTTCAGCTTCTCACACTCACTTTGCATAAGCAAGGCCAAGGTTTGCACAACCCGCACTGGCCTGGGTGAAATGCAGAGAGCTTGTGCAGGATGACCAATCAACCGCATTCAGGGTTACAAAGCGTGCACTGAGTAGTAGTAGAAGCAGAACTTCAGGGTCATAAACAACCTCACCAGCACAGCCTCCTGGCCAGTTCTAAATATACTTGCACCATCCAGCCACAACTTCGTCCTTGGCTCTGTCTCTGCCGCACTCCTGAACACCAGCATCATCACACGCACAACACCCACAGCTCCGTTGCGGTGTGATGGAGGAGTGAACCTTGGAGCAATCACAACCCAACGGTCCTTGGCAGCATGACTGAACCCTTTCATCTGTAGGACCTGAACCCAGGACAGATACAGTGCTTGAGCTGGCCATCAGCTACAAAAGACCACCTGACATGCACAACGACCTTGTGACCATCCTTCTGAAGGTATGAACAGCAGCAAGGGGTGCAAGCATGCATAAGAACATCTCGATCTGTGTAGTGGTCACCAAGGACAGATAGCAGCAGGTCTCCAACGTGATAACAGGGGCCAGCACTGACCTTCATGTTGACATATCCTGCAAACAGTGCGTAGCGCTCAAAGCTGCGTATGATGTTCTGCGCACGCATCTCTAGCGCCAGATCTAGAGGGGTCTTGCCTGCATGACGGTCAGCATACAGAGGTTGCCATAAGTATATTACCCGCACGACATGCATATAGTGTCCCACCTACAATACATACCAGAAGCCAACTCATGGGCAAGTCTGCCTTCGACAGTCAATGGGGAATATTGCAGACATCGATTGCATATCACTCAAGGGTCAACCAACAGCTTGGAGCTCGTCTGCCGAGGCTGTACCTGCTTGGTTTTCTGTAAACGGGTCTGCTCCATGTCTTAGCAGCAGCTCCACCAAAGGCTCATGCTTGCCAGCAACAGCTTCTGCCAAAGCAGAACCACCATTGGCACGCTTGGGAGCGATCACATGGATGTCAGCTCCTTCATCAACCAACTGCAGGAGAGGTGCAACACACAGCAGATAATTGAGCTGCTTGTAACACACGCTTTTCGCCACATCAACGGTGCTTCAGTGACGCTGCGATGGATGTCAAACTTCAGCATACTGCAAGACTCACACAGGCGACGGGTACACTGTTGCATGCAAAGAGAAGGGGATGGCGCTGGGCCTCACACACGGGTATTGCAGCTGCTTGGTGTCTGATGGTTACTGCTAGACACCTGGCTGAGACCATCTGCTCTTCATGAACATGCGGAAACATGATAATAGTACACCACTTACTATCTGCACAATCTGCATGAAGTTCTTTTGGCACGCCCAGTGCAGAGCTGTACGTCCTTCGATGTCGGTGTAATTCAACCAGCGCTTCTTTGTGGCAATGTCCAATGAGCCATTCAAGCGCATGTCTCGGCACAGACCCTGGTAGGTAGTCAACAATAAGCACAGAAGCCTTGCGATACGGAGCCAGATCTCAACCGTCTCTTATTGTGTATGCCACAGGGACACTTTAAGCTTACTGCTGGCAGTACATACTGTCGGTCAACTACAAGTAAACTCTGAGTGCGAACTACGATTCTGGTGAGCAGGATGCAATTCACGCTCCTTATCACGGAATGTTTCGCACTCAGGAGCAAGCATGAACATAAGCATGAAGAATTCAGATGACTTTCCGACATGCCAACTGGTTGCGGTGAGTGCTCCATTGCTGTTGCGCTGCACTTGGTTTCCGTAACAAAAGAAGCTAGTTGGAGGTTATACCTGAAGCTCGGTGATGTCATTAGCCTTCGCAGCACGATAGATGCGCTCAGGAATGCTACTTGTGTTGCCCATCCTGCTCCTTCGTCAACCGCGGGGAGGTACCGGTAGCTCGCCTCGTTACTTGAAAGCTACATTACCCACTGTCAAAACAAGTAACTCTACTTCCATCTCTACCGCTGAGAGGTTGAACCTGGGTGTACACAATGTTGATAGTGCTGCACGCGTACACACGGGTACACACGAACCGCTTCACTGGTGAAACATCGTCATACAAGAGCGCTGCGATCTCAGCCACTGGCACCTGTTCTTGCTGGGGCAGTACAACGTCCGATGACTTCCCCGCATTCTTTGCGGGACCAACCAGCAGCAGTTGTCCCTTACCTTGGCTCAAACGACGCTGGCGATTACGCAATATCTCCTGCAAACCCGAATCAAGCGCTGTAGCACGCACCGAGCCGTATGCATGTACTGTCATCTTATGTGTACGTCAACAAGCGGATCACGTCTTGGTTTATGCGAGGGCATCTGAAATCCGCACACATCATTGCATACTACTCATGATGCTGCAGAGTCAGTTTCGAGTGTGCTCTGGCAGGTCCTGGTCAGAATTGTAACAGTGCTGGCAGCATTATGCTGCACATCTGAGGGGACCTGAAAAGTGTTGGGTCTCTGCTGCGCTTGATGAGCTCGGGGTTACGAATCGGCTTGATAGCAGACACGCATGGAGTTTATGATCCTGTGAGTCCCATCATGCCGCGAGATGGGTTGTGCTGTGATCAGGATGAGAGCCTGTTGCAACAGCCACTCGACATGGCAATCAGGCAGCGGATAACCCAATCAAGTCAACTTTCAATACAGAAGCCTTCTTCACGTTTGGATTGTTTTTCACGAGCAGGCGGCAGCCGCAAAACTGCAAGGCACGCACCTTGTGCTACATGCTGGTGATGTAGGGCACCATGGTGGCCACGAAGGTGCAGATGTTGCAGATTTCAGATGTGACGTGATCCTCACGTATCGACGTTGCTATATGTTGCAGTAGTACTTGGAGTCAGCATGAGCTCATCATCATATCTTGCCCAATCAGGAGCTAATACACTACATCAAGCAGCCGCATATCGGTGTCGGAAGCACAGCAGCTGCTGCATCATGACAAGCACCAGGTTGTAATCACAACCGGCTTCCCCTGATTGGCTCGCAGAAATTCTGCGGCAGTATGCTAAAGCCACTAGCGCTCCACTACTGGCAGTAGCAGGCAATGTAGACGATGATCTGGATGGTCCCAGCCGTGAGCTACTGCCAGGTCACAGACTGCTGACAGCAGCAGGATGGAGACTGCTCCTTGTACACGAGGTGGCACCAGGGCCACAAGCAGAAGGTGATGTGATGACAAATGTTTGTGGCAGATTATGGCTGAAGCTATGTCTGCAAGACCATGTTTGCAGCAAGCATGGGTGACCTGCACTCAACCAGATATGACTCCCTGTTGCACTGCTGCCATCATGACAGGCAGTCCACCATCATAACTCATTCAGGGTCCTCAGTAACCAAGCCAATTACCAACTTCCCAGTTCCAACTTGGACACTGCCATAGAGCTTTCAGTGTAACTTGAGCTGCCCCTCTTGCTGATGCAGTCTGTGCTGATGCTGCGAGCCTTATCAAACAGTACAAGCCAGACATTGTGGTGTTTGGTCATAGCCACAAAGCTGCAAGCTGGCTATCAAGCAATGTACGTTACATCAACCCTGGTTCTGCAGGTATGTGGTCTGTGCTACCTCTGATTGTCCTCCTGATCGGGTCAGCAGGCACGCCAGTGTCGTGCATAAGCAGTGTATGCTATTGCACAGCCTCCAAGAAAAGGAAAGCTTTCTTTTGAGTTTGTGTATCTCAAAACAGCATACCACTGCTTGCAAACATGGCAGATCTGAAGTGAAGTGATTGCGTCCCATGACTTCCTATGCTGCTTGTAGGCCCTGCCAGATTCAAGCTTCCTAGGACAGTGGCGACCTTGTGGCTGCCGCACAAAGTGCAAGACCATACTGCTTCAGACACCACAGCAACAACAGCAGTTGAAGATGCAGCAGCGCAGTTTCCCCGAATGCAGTCTCTACAACAGCAGCCTGTGTTTGATCCTCACACAGCCTCCCTCAGCAGATGTGCAGAGCCAGTGATGGACAGGCATCCAGCCGTTGAGGCCAGCAGCAACAAACCGGTAGTGCAGGATGTCAGCAATGCAGGATCAGACCTACCTGACTCTGATCAAGTCATGTGCCCACCTATCAGTACTGCAGCATCTCAGGTGGATGAGCAACCACAGCTGGTGATCCATGAATTGCACACAAAGGCTCCAAAGAGAAATTTACAGAGTACTGCCAGCACAAGGCAGCCGAAGACCTAAGCTGTGTGGTCAGTGCTGTTGTCAGTATCACTTGCCAGGTCACTTGCCAATTCAGTGTGAATTATTAATTTACCAATGTGCACCCGCTACTCCTTGGTCAAGCACATGGTTTGACTCGCTGGTTTTACCAGGTTGTGGTTGTGGTCTTGTCAGGTGTTGCTACTCTTGATGTGTCATCCAGGCTGGTCTGATGTGATGTCAAGTTCCCTTCAGCTACCACCACTCAGTGGTCAACCCTGAGGGTGTGTTGTGTCACAGTGTGTGGCTGGCTCAGCCAACAAAGGGTTTGATCCCAAGGGCCTCGTGGCCGGAGAGGGCAACTACTACTATCCATGCTCCGGTTGATGGGGCCGGGCACGATTGCAGTGCAGGTAGAAAACTGCCTGACTTGGCAGGATGACTTCCACTGGTTTCAAGAAGATGTGTGATTAACTTGTGACTTCCAAGTTCATATGGTAACAGGAATGCTGATACATGGATTGCCAACAGCCAGCAATACAACTGCTTGGCGCATCCACAGCATGAATCAAACCACTTTAGCTGTATAGACACAATCCCCTTTCTTTCACAAGCAGCAGCCACTGAGAGTACACAGCACTCAACAAAAGCAGAGAGTCTCGTGACAGCCTCATCAGACAACATACGTGACGCCCTGTCACTTGATCAGCAAAACTGAGTACAATGACTGGAAACATCAAGCTGGTGTGTCTGGTGTCTCGTGAGCTGCCTGCAGCTGCTGCATTGCCTCTTGCACCTGCTCAGCAAGCTCAGCCACCAGTCTGTCCCTGTTGTTCTTGTTGACAGTGACCACCTGCACATCTGGGCGAGTTCTGAGCGCTTCAACCTGCGGCAAATCATGCAACAGACGAGAGATAAGGCTGCTGATGACCTCTGCTGTGTCGGTGGACACAACACTTCCTTGCTTCACAACAACATACTCAGCACTGCCAATATGCAAAGCACAACGTGAAGCAGCAGACACTCAGAGTGACACGCTGCTTCATGGTTCAATGCTCCCTGGTGTGCTCAGCAGAGACCCTCATATGACACGTGAGACCCCGGTATCAATCTGCGGCAAGACAGGCACAACCACGACATCCACTAGCAAATCTGACACAACCAAGATTGTCCTGCGCATCTGTTGTTCCATCAAGGTACATGCTGTACCCAGCCCGCACCTGAGGTACGGTCCTGCCATATGTTGGTATCGGTATGCTGCCCAACACCAGCAGCTGTGGGTCATCAAGCACCTTCTGGACTGCTGTGTGAAACGATGCACTGCAGAGCTCCATCTTGCCTGCACGCATAATCTCGAAAGACAACAAGAATCTCACTGCCTTGGTGGAACATAAACATGGTGTTGTGGTGGGCTTCATCTGCCCTGAAGTAGCCCAGTAGGCAGCAGATCTCACAAGCTTGGCCTGGACTTGAATATGAGCATGCAACAGTTTCTGTTGACACTGGGTGCCTTGTGTTGAGTTGGTTTGGTGTTGCTGCCCAGCTACAGCAGTCAGCTGGTTGTGCATGTAACACGTGACGGATATGACTGCCATTCTCACATGCAGGTAAGTTGCCTCACAATGTGAACGATCAGCAGCTGTGTGCAAGAGCCAGGAAGTCAGACATTGAGCCTTGCTCAATATAGCTACCAAGGTGCAGGTAAACTTACCAACTTCATCAATGACAACCAGACGTGTTGCTGCTGTTGGCTTAATCGCTGGAAGTGCTAGGGCTTCGAAGGCAGCCACGTCAACCACATACTTGCCGACAGCCGGAGTACCCTGAGTGCAGGAAGTGTCAGGCAACATACTCCTGCTTGATAGGTTATCAATCACAGGCCCAGAACCACAGGCTCATGCTTGATGTGAAGCGGTTTGTATAGCTCTGTGCAGCTGGCTGCTTGTTATAGCTGAGAAGATGAAAAGACATGTCTCAATGATCCTCACCCTGGATGCTGTGCCTGTTCTTGCCAGTGTGCCTCTCTGACATTGTAGAGTCACAACATCAAAGCCCACACGTTCACCACCAACACGGATCTCCTCTGTGTAGAAGCCAGTTGCTGTGGGGTCCATAGCGATGTTGGTGTGAGGGCTCTTGGCGCTGCTGCTATTGCCGTCCTGATTGAGTGCTGCCAGTGATGTCTGGTGACTGAGTTGGGCTAGCACTTTCTGAATCAGAGTGCTCTTGCCGATGCCTGGCTGCCCTGTCACAAAGATGTGCTGCCGCATGCTGTCCCACACTACTCGGCTGCGTAAATGGCGACCTCAGTTGCTTGAAATACAATCAAACTGCGCTGGGGCAGCTACACCAGGATTCCCAGGTGCCCTGCGGCTCAATCTGCTGCTGCACCAACCTGATTGAAGTATATCCCTCCGAGCCTCTCACGGCGATGCGGGGGCAGCAAGACAGCGTCCTCTACTCTGACTGAGTTGAAGTAGAACGATTGAACAAACAATAGTCCCACCACAGACAAGAGTATGACGAGTCCAAGAAACACTAGCAAGGTGTCATACTTCTGCACGAAAGTCTTTGCTGATGGTTGCTGAGTGGCTCTGCGCCTGTTGCCAGCATCAACCGCAGGGCTGCTTTCCGGTATGTTGAGTATGACTCTACTGTTCGCCTTCCTGAGCCCTCCAGAACTGGGGCCCCCAGCCTGCCTCATTCCCTGGGTTTTCTGCTGAACAACAGCTGCCTCATGAAGCAATTGACTGAGGTATAGCAGCAACTGTAAGGATGCACACCTAAAATCTGCTTGTGGACTGCGATACTGTAGGCGGGTTAGCCGCTTGCAGTAAGTAACTTACTGCCGGTTGACGAGTGTCTACACAACACAAGAGGACTGCATGGCAGGAGTAGCATAGTAGCATTGGAACTTTTCGAGCTTCGCTTCAAATTCCAAGGAAGTTGAATGTGGCCATTGGTACCCCAAAACACGACCTGACAGTTGCACTGGAACAACGGCATGAAAGGTAACTCAGACCCCGTCGCAAGTGGGTACAAGGGTCCACTGGAGGATTTGGCGTTGCATCCAGCGTACACCATCGAGACCGAAGTTGTTCGGCACCGTCGGGGCACCAGCATCTACGACATCGCGCATGGAGCAGCATGACAAGCTGCTGCAGGAGATATCAGAGGAGCATACATTGAAGCATGTAGAAAACGTACATGATACGAGTCAACCGGCTATAGACCCAGGTAATTTTGCATCCAAGAGCCTATCGATCTCGTCAGCTTCCCAGCGTCAAAGCTACCCAGCAAGTTGTCCCGGTGGCCTAGCAGCTGACAAGGACAGTAGACAAGCATTTGATCAGGATGTAGGGGTGAGCACGGATGTGTGAATCTTTCCATGTCGCAGACGCGCATCTGAAGAAGTGGGACAAGGATGGTCTACTGAAGGGCATTGAGGCTGGTGAGCTGATGGCCTCGACATATGGGTTCTGCCTATATACAACATTGTCTTGCAAGACATTACCATAAGCACCCTGCAGTTGGCATGTTGCGTCCTGATAACCACGTTCCCAGCGAACCGATACGTCTCGCAGATTTACTGTACAGTCTATGCGCAAGGCTGCATCTGCCAGACTATCAACTTCACCAGGAGAACAGAGACTAGCTATGGCAGTAGTGGCCACTCACCGTGCATAGCTGGTTGCAGTGCTGCGATATGATTGTGCAGGCATGAACTGTACGAGCAGCAGCTCACAGGTTGGTGCCTGACATCTTGATGCTGCCTTACAGGTGTTCCCTTGAAGCACGTGGACACAGATGACAGGGGGAAACCCGTGATAGATCGTGAGTGAACCCACTGAGTGTGCTTCAGGTTGTGGCGTTGCTTCTGGGTCATGCAACAGGGGCCTCGAAATCCTACCTCTGTGCTAGATGCGATCATTGCATCATGATGCACCTGGTATCATCCATGCATAGAACCAGCGTACCCGAGTGCATCGACGCTCAAGACGTCTCTGTATGTGCGCAGCCAATGTCCACATACAGCCCAACCACCGCAAGGAGCTTCTGCAGGAAGTTCGTGCAGCAGCAGCTCACTCAGCCCTTGTCAGAGAGGTGAATGCTGTGGGCAGTGCAGCAGGTGCTGGTGACGGCGATGAAGACGTCAAACACAGCCCACTGGTAGCTCAGCTGAAACATGTGGACACAGAAGACAAGGGAAAGCCAGCTATTGACCCAGACACCAAAGTGCAGAAGGTATGGGCATGCATAGGCTAGAACTATGTGCATGGGTACAATCATACTCTATGAGGTAGGACCTGCTGAGCTGAAGGTTTATGTTGTTTTCTTGGCGTGTTATCAAGTATCTGGCCATAACATTGCTCCACTGCAGTCAATATTGACTCTGTCCCAAACGGTTTGCAATGAGTTCGCTGTGCTGTTTTATCTCAATTCTGCCCGCAGTGGGACAAAGAAGGTTTCCTGCAGGAGGTGGCCAGTCATCATGCGCTGCATCATGTGGACCCAGCTCAGGTATGTTTATGCCAGCAGTAGGCACCACGAATGAGTTGCAGTGCTGTTTGATGTCACCCAAACAGCTAACTGCTTATTAATGTGAATTTGGTTTCATGTTTCCCCCCAGCCAATGCGTTTGGTATGAGGGTGTGCTGTCCTCTGGGCCCTGATCACACTGCTGTCCTCTGGGCCCCGGTCACACTGCTGTCCTCTGCCATGTGGTGTGTCCTGCAGGTTGCTGACCGCAGTGCTCCCTCCATTCCTGCTGATGCCCATGTCGTTGAGAACCCTGCAGTGTCTGTATTGAGACAGATCGGCAGCGGGGAGATGCCGCCACTCAGGCACGTGGAGGCACCTCAGTGAAGTGTGAGAGGGGGACACCCTGGCAGTCTCTGTCAGGAGCTCGTGGCAGGAATCAGCCAGCCGCTGTGGTGTGCACACATATCCAACTGGATAGGAGATAAGGGTTGTGCAGGCGTAGAGTTCGTTCTGTGTTGCTGGACTCGGTATGAAAGCAGGAACATGATGTAACCAGCTAGCGTTTGTGAGAAGTGCAATGGTCTGTTGCTTGAGCTCAAAGGTAGAGTTCATATGGCAGCTTGATGAATTGAGTTGTTCTTGGGTGTGTTCTGTGCTGCTGTTGGTGTCTGGGACAGCCAGCGTTCAATCGGCTGCTGCATATGTAGGATCTAGTTTGACTATGGCATGTGGGGATGTCCTTCAAAAGCCATAGAATATCATATACACGGTGTTTGGTTGAGCTCATCTGTCCAAGGCTGCCATGATCTGTCTTCATGATGTCATATGTTGTATGACTCATACATACGTCGGACGCTATTGTATGGTGGTTGACATGCGGCTTTGTGCTCAATGGGCCTGGTACTGGCCTTTCGAACTGCCGGGAGTTACCCATTTAACTTTCCAAATTAATGCACAATGGTCTGCCAAAGGGTTTTAATCCCAAGAGCCTCGGGGCCGGAGAGGGTAACTACTACTACTACTGCCAAACGTGAAATCAGCTTCCGAGACTCTGATCCTGCAGCATACTCAGTGCTCAGGCTGTGCTCAGAGGTTCCCAGCGTATGATGAAGGTCAGAGGTTCCGAGTTGGATGTTTTCGCTTGGCTGCGCAGCCCGCCGCAAGCAACACTGTAAGATTATTGTCAATGACTGGGGCCTTATAGGCCTCCTGTTGATAGTAGGTTGAGCGAAACCCCTATCGCTGATTTCATCAGCAGAGGTGCAGTGGTAAGAGACACAACAGAAGGCTCGTATCTTTGATCAGCTAATTGCGGTCAGGTGATCTGAAGAAGAGCAGCATGGGTTGGCAAGCACATGTTACATGCTCAGCCAGCCAATGGTTTGAATCCCAAGGAATTCCAGAGAGGGTAACTACAACTACTACATACTTCACTTGAAGATCTTTAAAGCAGATATGATGGCAAACCTGAGACAAGAAGTTTGGCTTGCCAAGTTCACGGTCAAAAAGCAGGAATCATTGCTGTCCAGGCGTCGCATCTTCGTCGTCCGGAACGTTTCGGCGCCTCCGAAACGTAAGAGACCCCGGTCGTCCGATGGGACGAAGATTTTGACCGCTTTCCCACTAGTACAGTAGTGCCGGGATGATTTTCCAGGCCCAAGATACCGCTTCGAAACGATACTATTGGAGGCTCCGAGCACCGGTCGTCCATCTGGACGAAAGTCCCCAGCGGAGGATGCGACCCCTGTTGCTGTCTTATGCCACATTCGGTGACAGCTGGGCTCATGAACATCAAAAACAACAGGTGACTGGTAGGCACAAACATCGGTCATGCTTCACTACAGGTAACTACTCAGGATCACTGGCAGAGAAGGCAGCAGGCTACATGTCCCATGGCCAGCTGGCCAGCTTCTTTTTCGGGTGGCGGCCCCTTAGAAGCAGCAAATGTTTGTAGGTTGGTGTCGGTTATTCTGCATCCACGATGTTGCACGAGCATACTTTTCTTTCGAACATCGGTAACTTCATATAAAGAACACCTTTGATGTGATACACGCGGTACTAGGCTTGAACCCAGTAGAAGGCGTCTGTCTTCTGGACTACAGACACAGACCAACTAGCATACAGCTGGTAAGCTCTCAACAAAGCCTAACAACAGACTCTCACGCTCCAGTGGGTACAATGGTGTACAATGACATGCCTCTGAGAGAGGCTGCTGCTGATCAACTACTGGGGCGGCTATGCCATGCGGTGCAACACCTGGAGCAGGCCATGCGGCTCTCCAAGGCCCTATCTACCTTTTGTCATAGCAGGTGACCTCTCAGAACTTCACTGTACACTAGAGTACACTTCCTGCAGTTCTGCACCATGCACGGTTACGATATGTCATCATCTTTTGATGACATTGAGCTGTTGCAGGTGCAGCACTGGCCTCAGGTCCCGGACCTGCCTGCAGCCTGTGAGCACCAACTCACTGAGATGCATGAGGCCACT
>JARWLF010003700.1:0-10223 GCA_029853055.1 Scenedesmus sp. KT-U
GTAACCCAATTCATACACCTCATTGACAACGATAGAGCACAAGCACGCTGCTTCCTTGAGTAACAGGTGGGACCTCAAAGGAGCCGGACCGTATTCCCTCAAGGACCTGGCCGATGATGCTGAATCCTCGGGCCGTTGCAAGCGATCTTTGCACTCGTTGAAATACATCATACTATTGTGGCACCTTGCCCACTGACCGGCATCTTTCTGCTTCGGGCCCGTTGCAAGGTTGTAGTGGTTAGTGCACCACCCACATGAGTGTCCTGCAGCAAATACCCACGACCAAGCCGTTACGTAGAGGCCCTATGCTAACGAAAAGTAGCATAGCACCCCGACGCTTATGCTGCCGTCCATTCTCAGACAATGAGAGCAGCAGGACTCGGCAGCAACACAAGTGCGCAAGTTCACGCAGAGACAGCCTAACAGCCATACTGCTGACACCCCTGGTGTACCCAGTAGTGTCTGTGACATCTGCCAAAGCAGAAGATGCCGCAGCGTCTCAGTCAAGACAGTATCTGGACAATGAAGAGTCCTTCTCCCTCATCCTGCCATCCTCCTGGGAGTCTGCTGAAGGCCAGATCGACGGGAACAAGTCATTTCAGGGCAGTTCAGGCGCTCGCAGAACACTGGCCTGGTTTCCCTCGGACACACCAGCTGATCAGGTCAACGTGACCTTGACCATCACCAACACGTCACTGGAGTTCACCGGGCTAGGCAGGTAAGCACAATCATCTTGGTCAGTGACTGGATTATGCGAGCAGAACAGCTCAGTCATCTTGCTGATACATGTAGCTTCTGTGTGAGCTGTATGTCAGGCACCATTTGCATGCTTGCTGCAGCTCGAACACTTGTCTACGTGATCCAACCGTGTATGTATGGTGCTGCAAGCGCTGCTAAAGAGATGAACATGGATATCTCTCAGAACCTCTCTCTGCCGTTCGTCTGTTCTTGCAGCTTTGGCAATGTGTTTGCCTTTGGCACCAATCTGGTAAGCAGCACCACACAGAGTGCCCTGGCAGTTCATATGCGCATAGTGCAGCTGGTCAGTATGGCCTCTGAACAGGTGCTGCTAGAAGTCGAACTGTACAGTGCTATCACAGCCATACGTCAAGTTGAGCTGCTATTTGCTCTCACTATCCTGTGGCTGCCTGTCCTGCAGGTAAACAGCATGGACCGCAGTTTCCTGCTGCGTATTCGTGGGAAGGCTCCGGATGAGCCCATTCAAATTGCCAAGTTGGTGGATGCAAAAGAAACACGCGGGATGTACTACGTAGAGTACACTGTCGAGAAGCAGCCTGGCCCCAAGCGACATCTGTACAGCACAGTGGCCTTGCGCTTCAACGGCCGGTACAATAGGCTGTACACACTGACTGCTCAGTGCCTTGAGGACCAGGTGCAGCAGGTTGAGCCAGTGTTGAAGCAGATACTGGGATCTTTCCAGCCACCAGCTGTAGCAGTCTAGGACAGAAAAGCGTCATTCTGGAAATGTTGTCAACTGGCATGTATGGATGATTCAACAACAGCAGCAGCATACATAACCTGGTGACAGAAAGTTTGCTTTCCTGCTTGTAGTCTAGCAACGGGTACGCTGGGCGCATGCCTGGGCATACAGTGAGTTGTCAGCTTTGTCTTGTAAGAGCAAGAGGGTGCCAGAGTGCAGTGGTAGTTGCACAGTCTTTTTGCAGAAGAGTTGTGAAGCAGTGTGTTTGATTTTCATGTATTTTTGTATGCTGGTATGCAGTTGGTCTGCACTGCTTGTTGTTGAGCGGTAGCTGAGCAGATTCAATACGAAGCGAGCTTTCAGGGGTGTGGTTACTGAGTGCAGTACTCCCCAGTTGCTTGACTCGTTGACATCACGTCGAGCTGGGTATTAGAGCTGTGTTATCATTTTACCATACTGAGTCTGGTCGATGGGTGAGTGGTGTCGTATCACCTTCAAGGTGACATGATGTCAGCGGCACAACGCACCCCAGGAGCAGCTATCTAAATAAGGTGAACGGTAAACATTGTGGAAAATTGTGGAAACATTGTGGAGTACCCCTTGTGTCAGAGCACAATTATTGTTATATTCACTGCCCGGGGCATCCACCACAATGTAGCGGGTCTTCAGGGTGATATAGCCTGTGACTATAATCCCTCTTGCAATCTACTTGGATATTATGATCAACTTAGGTGGATTATCTATTGTGCATTGGAGTAAACTGGTCAGTGACAGCTGCCTACAACTGTTGCAGCAAGCCGCTCAAGCGTGAGTAGTGAGAAAAAAACCCACTGGATATTCAGGCCGCACTGGCCCACGGTCCACCCCACATGCAAAGACCAGGGCACACTCTAGTGGGCCACTCCAAGCGCCATGCAGGAGAGAATTACCATACTCTGGTGTATATACTGTGGCAGTAGCCCTGGCTCTAGTGGTGCCACTCAGAAATGTTGCACAGTATCCATGCCAGGTCACCTGAACGTTCTGCAATCTATGTCTACAGTAGCTCAAGCCTCCAAACATAGCCATAGTGGTCAATGACCACAACTCATTCTTGCTGCTGTTACTGGTATGCTGTATACTTGGCACTGCTGCCCCTGCACTTGTCAGCGGGATACTTTGCTGCGTTTTTCGCTAGTTTGTCCAGCACTGCCTTGCCCAGGTCAATGCCGCATGCATCTGACATGCGGATGACGTACACCAGCACATCAGACAGCTCCTCTCCTACATGCTGCTTCTCTGCTGCTGTGAAAGTCGGCAGGTTGGGAGCAACCTCACCCTTCCACTGGAAGATCTCAGCAAGTTCTCCTACCTGCGGTCATTAAAAACAGAGATTCAGTTGCACAATGTATGATATTATATATACAAGTTGATCATTGACAAGATAACAGTTGGCATGAAGATGGGTTCCCAGCTTTCACTCCAGTAGCAATGTATTCTGTCCCTGCAGTTGTTACTCAAAACATCGTAACTCGTTGCAAGGGCTGCCATACCTCTCCGGTCAAGGCTAACAGCAAGTTTGTGGGCGTATGGTACTGCTCCCAGTCCCGTTCTACTGCGAAGGCGTGTACTTGCTGTCTGAGGTGCTCGAGGCAGACCTGGCTGAACTGCGTTCCTGGCTGTTTGTGTGAGACTCTCTTGTCCTGGTGAGAGTTCGAAGCCATAATCACGCTTTTGGTGCAGGCAGTAGGTACATGAGGTGGCAGCAGTGTGTGTCACTCGAGTGAGGCAGCAAGAGGGAACACCGACAATGGCCACTCACAGGCGAAGTTATAGATGACTTGCTGCTTGATTGACATTGGCAGCTTCCAAAAATAAGAATCAAGCTCACCATGCTGCGTATCGCGGTCGATGAAGATACCTTGAACGCCTTGTTACAAGTGTTATGACAGAACTTGAACAAGTGAACAACAGATGCCCACTATACTACGATTGCTCGACTGTCCAGCGTCTGATGGAGGTGGTGTACTTGGGGCTTCTCATGGGCATGTATTGTAGCACTCAGTGCCACTGATGAGGAGTGCATGCAATGCAACCTCGCAATGAACTGGCCACGTCTGAGGGTTGTACCGCGATGTGAAGGAAGAAAAATTGCAATATGGACACGATGACAACCACAATTTCCATCACCTTTGCCCACAGCTTGCTGAGTCGTGATAAGATAGTGCTCACACAGTACACGAGAGCCAGCTGGCAGCGGCAGATACAGCCTGAAATCGGTCTGACAAGTGGTCAAGGCATATCGTCCTCACTGCCAGTTGAACCACCAGCAGTGCAACATTGCTCTACAGAATCCGGCTTTTTGGGACTTTCTTTGAGCTAGCACAGCTGGTGCTATATTCCTATGTGTCTTGATACCCTGCCTCAATCAGCCAAAGATGCCTGGTAATGACCCCTTCTGTACAATTTGGAGGCCAAACACCACAATGCCTGCAGGCAGGTCAGCAGCGTACACAGCAGCATATCAGACAACAACAGGGAGAAAGCAACCCAGACCGCTATGGGAGGGATTCACATTGACCAAACTGCATCTGCAAAAGCTGAGGCTTTGCAAGACAAGCTTGTCCCTGCCTGATAGGTGTGCACGGCGCTGGTCACTATGCTATGTTCATTGCAGTCACATGCAAGTCCTGATTGTAGCAACTTCTCACCTCCCAGCAAGGACAGATAGCTGACTCCCTCAACTGCACCTAGCAGTCCACTGGGACCAGCAGGAAGACCACTGCCTGTCTTCACCTTGGTAGAGATAGACCAGGCAATGATGCCAAGCACTACCAGATAGCTCAGACCCTCTGCAACAACGGCACGACTATCAGATGCTTCCTGGCTACAAGCTTAGTTCCTTGGTCAGCGGAGTATGTGCAACATGGTGGAGCAACAGCCTACCACCTGCAACAACAAACATGCTGCTACAGACCTAATCCCGCGAGATTTGCAAGACATGCTGCTGCAGTCTCGTTCTTACCAATGGCACCGTATAGACCTCCAGGACCTGGTGGTAAGCCAGCACCAGTGGTCTGAAGCACATACTCTGAGTACAGCATCACAGGGTTGCACACTGCACCAGCAACAATGGCTGCCAGCCCTGCAGGACCTATATCTGCATCTGTGCTGGTTGTCGTCGCCGGTTCCTTTGTAGCTGTTTTCCTGGCAGATACAAGTAGATTGCGCCTGCTGTTGCCGCGTGCTGGCTTGAATGCTGTGTGCAGGTACAGAAAGGACACTGGGTCAGCAACGCCTTGTTCGACGATTGACTGACGCGCATTGTAGCTTTGCCTACTATGACCCGATTAATGCAGCATATTGAGCACATATTCGCCCACCTACCAGTGACGCGCTGCAAACGTGCGGAGGACAGCGCGAACATGGTGCTGGCGTTGGAGTTTTCTCTATGCCCTTCTAAACTAGCGCGCTGCACCACAGTATCAGCAATTTCTGTCACTTACTGCTTATGTTTACTTTGTGGCCATAACGACTTCGTAACATCATCCTTGGGCCCAGACCTTGTTACTGTCTTCACATCTTTTCCTCATGCCCGCATTATACCCGCAAGAGATCACATGGGTGTTGCAATTTCCAGCTTGGAAGTGGTTGATGTTGCTATGATGGAGTTGTGAAGCAGTGTGGGGCATTTTCTCGTATGTGGCCAGGTGTTCTATGCTGTTTGCTCATTGCTGTGGTCTATGTCAGCTGCCTGTATGTGAAACGCACGCCTGCATCCAGGCAGCACCCCGAGACTGTGAAATGGAGGATTATAGCAGTGCTTGTTGCTTCAAGTATGGCCTGGTGGCCTGTATACATTCGACGCCAGCAGGTGCTCTACATGAAGTTACTCGAAGCTGCACTTGTATTCAACATGCAACAGCTGTAGGCCATATGCATCACGCACCTGCTACTGGTCATCAGAATCCAAAGAACGGTAGATCAAGGCAAGGTCTTTCTTGTGGCCAGGTCATGAAGTGTGTTGTAAAGCAGTGCTGTGCGCAGTATGCATTCCAGTGTTGCTTCCATCACTGAAAGTGTGCACAGTGAGTGTGTAGAGTGTTTCAACGGATTGCATGCTTGGTGGATGCAGGTTGCTACCAGACTGGATGAGGTTCCCACGCTCCTGCAGCTGCTGGGCCTGCAGTTGGACACTGACCTGCTGCTTGCAAGCTTGCTGTCATTGGCACTGACAGCGCTACTATTCGCTGGCCCACTATTCTACAAATTTCCACATTCTTCCGAATCAAGGCAAAAGCAGCAGCACAGGAGCAGCTACCTGCAGACACTACATGCATTACGGGATTGTGTTGTTGCGCCTTTGACAGAGGAATGGTGCTTCAGGGCGTGCATGGTGCCGTTGATGTGGTTGGAGGTAGATTGAGCTGGAATCATAAATCCGGCCACAGGCCACAGGCCAAGTAGTCGACAGCTGCGAGCGCGTGTGGGAGCTATCAGCAGTGCACACCTCTGTGCATGCAGCTGCATATGCGCTGATGGATGACTGCCGAGCTGCTCAAAAATTATGGCAGCTCTTGCAATGTATTCAGTCATAAAAATATCATCACATCAGATTTCAGGGCTGTGCTGTGTTTCACACTGCAGGGTGCAAGTCCCACAACCATCATTCTGGTAGTCCCCCTGTTCTTTGGTGTTTGTCATCTTCATCATGCACGTGAGCTATTGCTGGTACATCGGCAGCCCCTGGAACATGTCCTGGCAATGGTGGGTGTAAAACAGCAGCATAGTTATGCGGAATTGCACCACACACTGACCGCGGTGACTAGCCTAGT
This sequence comes from Scenedesmus sp. KT-U, assembly GCA_029853055.1. Classification (NCBI taxonomy): domain Eukaryota; kingdom Viridiplantae; phylum Chlorophyta; class Chlorophyceae; order Sphaeropleales; family Scenedesmaceae; genus Scenedesmus; species Scenedesmus sp. KT-U. Next base: position 6,256 of record JARWLF010003700.1, read on the forward strand.
CCTTACAGGACCTGCTGCTGATGGTGTCGTACTTGAGAGGGGCTGCAGTACCTGGTCAGTTGTTACGATCGTGACATTGCATACCTCACTGACCATACAGGTGTGCTTCCAGCTGCTTTACACCACCGTTTTTGGCTGGTACGCAACATGGATGTTCCTTAAGTTTGGGAGTTACATACCAGCAGTCGTGGTGCACGCTTTCTGCAACTGGATGGGGGTGCCAGCCTTCCGCGCGATGGCGGCTGACGATAGAGCTAAAGCACTCTATGCAACAACAGCTGTTGGTATGGTGTCTTTTGCTGTAGGCCTGAGCATGTTGACTGCTCAGGTCGGCAACCGGTATCTCTCGGTTGCTGGGCCTCGCAGCAAGGGATAGGCATCTACAGCAGCGGACTATGCATCAGGTTAGCGACCAGTACGACAGAAGACAGAACAACATGGGAGTTTCATGTTTGACTACAAGTTTCCTTGAGCGCCGTACGTACTCAACAAAGAACCAGTACGCTTGATGTAGACGCACTACAGCGTTCAAAAGTTGATGCTACGTTCGTGATGTATACTGTACTGCCCTGCCGGCTTGCTGCTCTTCTTTTGGTTCTCTGAGGACACCTGGCACTGCCTTACACGAGGTTGACGTTGTAAACAGCAAGAATGGGATAAGAAAAGTGATACAAGCAGGCCGGTAGTCCAGCACGTGCTGAGCACTCGGTCTGAACTGGCACAGGAATGACTTTGCGGTCACTTGCGTCCTGCTTTCGCTTTCGGGACGTCAAAGAGCACATTGCCACTCAGGTATCACTCACCTGTAGAACATTACACTAGTGTTGACGTGAGGCCCCTGTGACTGACATCCTGGTCTGCTGACAGGGGACAATACCAACAGCAGCAGGTGCTCAGGGCACCAGCCTGCTTGTGGGCATCCTCAAGAAGGGTCAGTAGCATTGTATTTAATACAAGTGCGCTGTATCAGGGTCTCGTAGAGCTGCGTTGCTTGGCTGTACCTGTAGCAGCTTCACTGCTTTCAGCACAGGCGGTGGACGGTTGTCTGTTTGCAGTCACCACCATGGCAAGGATAACTGGTTATCTAGACCCTGGCAGGGCATTGACCGCATGTCGCTGTGTTGTGTCAGGTTCAGAAGCTGGACGTATACGTGCAACAGGGAGTGATACAGATGCAGCTTCAGTCAGCAGTGGGATTCCTGCAGGACATGTAGACCCTGCATACCGCCCCAGCACAGATGCACCCTCCACCTCATACCCTATGAGCTATGGTGATGACTGGGACGCTGTGGGTGCTTACATGACAACAGCAAATGAGATGGAGGCCTGTGTAGATGCAGTGGTGCGTCTTGGCTCCCCAGCATCAGGTCGCTGAGTGTCAGACCTGTCAGTAGACCAGCAAGCATCCAGCTGTTGAGATGACCAGGAATGTTCGCCCTGTGTTGCTGTGTGTCTTCGTGTTGCTTCATTGTAGATGTGTAATGGAGCTGACAACAGGAGAGTTTGTTCTGTGCTCGATATTGAAGTGCTGCCGCTTGTTGACTGCAGCTGGAAGGGAGCATCAAATCAGCACAGACAATGTTCGAGCGCTATGATATGAACCTGGATGGGCGGCTCAACCAGCAGGACTATTATGATTTGATGCTTGAGCTCAACCTAGCACTGACTGTACAGGACTACCAACGATTTGTGGATGCAACATTTTCTTTTGCTGGTAAGCTCTGACGTAATCAGCAGCGAATGTACAGCTGACAGGCACGAACATACTATAAAACAGCAAGTTGCTGATGGGCAGCTTTCATGAGTGAAAGGTTTTGCTCTGATGGTTTCTATTGCTTCCATCCTGCAGATGCAGACTGTGATTGTCTGATAAGCGTGAATGACTTCATTCCCCTTTACAAGGCCATTGCTGCAGCTCGACGGGCTTTCAGACATCAGGATCATCACCACAATGGCCAGATAGACAGGTAGCTGCTATAGCAGGGTTCTGGTCTGTACATGCGATACGGCCTAGCTGATAAAGCAGTGTGAGCCAGCTGATTCACAGCACCGTCTCTGTCCTGCTTATCTCTTTGCTTGGGTGGTCAACCAGTAGCTATGGTGGTGCCAAACAGCTGTGTGTTTGACTATGCAGGCATGACTTCTATCAAGTGCTGGCTGAACTTGGAGTGAGTGGAGGGGACCCGGGGCTCAGGGCTACGGCTGAGGCAGCATTCTGGTGAGCTGTGATACATACTGGTGACTACACAGACATCATGCCAGATACTGCAACAGCTGTGTGAGAGCAATTTCTGCCTTTCGGCATGTGCGTCCTACTCACCTGCAACCACAGATGTTGGCAGCCAGATTGCCTATGGGACGGTGTCAGCACATGGGGGCACAGCTGACACTGCATGATGCTGTCTCCTGTGTGCAGTCTTGCAGACAGCACCAACAGAGGCATCGTGAACTTTGGGCAGCTTCTTGTCTGGTATGGCAGCTATTTGGCTGCTATTGGCAGCCAGGAACTACAGAAGACGCAAGCAGCTGCTTGAGGCACAAACAGACATTGACAAAGTCATTATGTGGGCCTCACATGTCCAGCGTCGTTTGAACTCAATGGGCATGCCTCCGGGATCCACATTGGATGACTGACTGGAGCGCTATGTAAAGTACACAGCATCAGCGTGTTTTGTACAGGAGAGTGATGACTTTTAATAGAGCTTTGCTGCTTATGTTGGGCTAGCAGTGTCACCAGAGCTAGTGGCTCTCTGTACATAGATGTCATGAGCAGAATGGAGACTACTCTATGCATTGCAGTACTGCTTCACAAATTGCATACCTGAGTGGTCGTCTTACATAACAAGGTGCAACTTCCTTGCATGTGACATATCACGAAACAGAGTGTGTTACCCGAAGGATCTACTTTCTTTGTTGGCATCTATAGGTTTCGACACACATAACAGCAGAAAGATGCTACATAGGTGTTCATACCTTCAGATCTATCTTTGAGGTTACATGAAGCAACTCGCCCAGAGAAGAGTCAATGCCAGGCTCATAGCCAATCACCAGGCTCTGCTGCATGGCATGCTTCGTCTGAGGCTCTGGCTGAGCTGGGTGGGTGGGTTTGTTGCTCACCATGTGTGGATGACGATGGCAGCAATGTTTGAATGTCTGACCGTGTCTCCTTCACCTTGTACCAGTGTTTGGGACCATTGGTCAATAATCTTCTTCTTTGTTGCATGTACCTAGTAAAGTAATCCCCGTGCTTGCAAGCACAACTTCAATTGGAGTCATACCATATGGATGGTACAGGCTGTACCATTCTTGTGATGTAATGGTATTGCTGACACGCTGTGATAGCCCATCAGCGGCTGTACTTGTGGTGTCACAAGCCACCCGATGAATGGTTTCGCAATACTCTCTGACCAACAAGTTGTGCCATGTCACCGTGACATCGGATGTGGTCACCGCATGGGTACTGCACTTCAATTGCATTCTTGTAATGGCTACTTGAGATTCTACACGAGGCTCACTGATATAGAATCTATATCATAGGCTTGCTCTGCCACAGCAAGACATGAGCATCCTGATGAGCAGCACTATGCTGGCAATTCTGAGGTGGACGCCCAAAGCCTCTGCGAATTGTCAGCCGCCCGCCTCTGGACTTGGAGCTCAGAAGTGAGTGACAGCTATGGCTATTTGTGCTGTAGGGACAGTCACTGTGGCCACTGTCAGTGAGTACAGTGCACTGTGCAGAATTAGCAAGCACCGTGAAGATCATATCCCAACAATGTGCCTTGTGACTTGAGTTCTCTGCCGCATTTTTTTCGGGTTTCTTGTTGAAGCATATTCGACGGGAGGCACTTTAGTGCCGCTGTAACACAGCATGTGAAAGAAAGTAGGCTCGTGTTACATGGCATCTGGCTGTTTTGCTCTGTGTAATTTGTGTCCAATCCTTGGACACTGCGAGCGATGCCGAGACATGT
>JARWLF010003711.1:0-10336 GCA_029853055.1 Scenedesmus sp. KT-U
AGCGTAGATGATCTTGAGGTGGCAGCAGCGGCAGCAGCAGCAGCAATGCAGGCAATGCAGGAGCTGCATCAAGATGAAAAAGAAGCAAGTGAAGAGGTACGCAGACTCAGACTTGCCGTCAGCTTATTATATCCCATATCTTCTATATGTCTTGCATGTGGTATCGTGACTGTATACATAATCTTTCTTGCACCAGATGTTGACATGGTAACATGCCTTGGATGTACTTTGGCTATGCACTGATGCCCATGTGATCCTTGTGTCTGCATTGAGCCTTGTATCAAAAAGTACTTTCCTAAAACTCTTTCAACTTGTAATGTTGTGTCCCGTTGTGTGCTACAGGAGTCCTCTTCCTCTTCAGATGAAGACACCAATACAGACAGTGAGTCAGACCATGACAATGATGATCATGATGACACAGAACGGCAGCAGCAGCAGCAGCAGCAGCCTGTGGCTCTTCAACTCACATCAACACCTGATGGTTCTGTCAGAGTATCCCTACAGGTATCACAGCAGCAGCAGCAAGGGGATACTGATGTCATCATGGCCACAAGAGATCCTGACAGTGGCAGTGACAGCAGCAGCAGTGAAGACGAGAGCAGCAGCAGCAGCAGCAGTGAGAGCAGCAGCGATGTGGAATCCATAGACTATGATGAAATGAGGAGCTTCATCAACAAGGCTTATGCGTGAGTCCCCCAATATATAAACCACCCATCAGCCATAGCAATACTGCCATGGCTCCGCACCCCATTTCAGAAGCGAACAATGCATGCAAAGTGCTTCCAGCAGTATGTTACCCAGTATCAGCTCAATTTCTCTGTGTGGTTGACTTTGTGTGACCCTTTGCAGCAACACACACAAGGTTGCACACATGAATGTTCAACAAGAACTCATCTCAACCTACATTAGCACATAGTAGCAAATGTGAATTTGCATAGTACCAACATGATGTAAAGCATGGCATATCACCTGTTTTTTTGCCTCTTTGTTTGCCCTCACAGTGCTGCTGAAGAGGGTGATGATGTCCCTCTCCCCACCTTGGAAGAAGATCTCGGTCTGTCTGCCAGTGTAGCTCCCCTCACCGACATTGTTGTACCCGAAGACACAGAGCTCAAACAGGCTGGCAGCATCATGTCAGTGCTGGAGGGAATGGTGGTGGTGCAGGGACTGGCAAACAGCAGAGCGCTGGATTACGGGTAAGTGGTAGTCTTGTGCTATATATTCGGTACACATATGTGGCCTGCCTGATGTATATACAACTTAGTGATGTTTATACAACTTAGTAATGTCAAGCCAGAGACACATGATGTGTGTAGCAGATGAATTGTCTGGATAAAAATAAGCAGCGTGTATGATTGTGAGGTAACGTATCACGACCTGAGCAAATGAAATTTGAAGCTTTGCGATGTACAATAGAGCAGCATGTGGTGGACCTGGCGATATAGCAGTATGTGTGTCACATGACTTGTTGTTCCTGCATGCTGTTTCAGGTCTGTGTTGCTGCTGGGTGACAAGAGTCCCATTGGTCGAATTGAGGAGGTGTTTGGGCCTGTGACTCATCCACTGTATGCGCTCAGGTGCGCAATAATCTGGTCCTAAACGCATTCGCCATGCGAGACATTGCATAGAGGATTTACTCAGAGCAAGTCAACAGCTTTCAAAATCGTCTTGCCTATTTTCCATGCAACTATGTGCACTTCTTGCAGTCCTACTAAACTTTCAGCATCATGTAAGGCAAGAGCAAAGCAGGTTTCAAGGAGACTTGCTATATTTGATGAATTGCATGTTATTTTTGTTGTTATGTAACACATCAGGTATGCTGGTCCTCAGCCGGCCCCCGCTGGTCTTGTTGCTGATGAGCGCGTGTTCTTCACTGACAGTCTGGTATCACTGGTGCAAGATGACGTGTATACAGTGGCAAAGACAGCGGGCAAACAGAAGAAGGTATGTTGTACGGAGACAAAGATATACAACACAATATGAGTATCATGTAACCTCCTCATATTGTAACCTCTACAAAGGGTTCAGTATGGTCATGGCTTTGGCCATGAAGTTGGAAGAGCTGTGATTGTATCCTGACATAACATGTGTGGCCGCTGCTGTTACACTATAAGAAGTTGGCAGAGGAACACATGTACCAAGCATGCATTGTGGTGTGTTGCAGGCTGCTGCTGTTGATTATGAGCCCGAGGCTGATGATGATGAGCCTTACTTCAGTGATGATGAAGCAGAAGCGGAATGGAGGAGATCTCAGGGACTCACAAAACGAAAACATGGCAGTGGTGATAGGTCACATGATAACAGCAGCAGCAGGGGTAGGGGCAGAGGAAGAGGCAGATACGGTGGTGCTGCTGCCGGCAGCAGTGGTGGTGGTGGAGGAGGAAGGGGTGGGCCCTCTGTAGGCTTCAAGGCTCATGCTACTGCAGGGCAGCTGCAGGGTTTAGGGATACAGCAGGACAGCGGCAGACGGGGAGGTGGTAGGGGCCGCAGGGGAGGCAGGAGTGGCGGGAATGCAGCAGAGAGCAATGCATTACAACAGCAGCAGCAGGGTGGATGGCAGAATGCAGGGGCTCCTTGCATGGGGAATGGCCAGCCACAGCAGATGTATCCCCCAGGGCATCCTGGAGGTTATGGGCATCAGCAGGTGATGCCTGCGCCAGGTTATATGCAGCAGCCGATGGGAGCGGGTGGGGTTTACGTAAACCCTGGAATGATGCAGGGGCTGCCACCTCATATGATGCACATGGGGGGTATGCAGCAGTACCCGCCACAGCAGCAGCAACAACAGCAGCCTGGGGGGGTTCCGCCCGGTTATGGGCAGCCTATGCCGTATGGAGGTTATCAGTGGACTGGATACGGTGCTCCTCCTCCTGCGCAGCGATAGTGTGATGTGAATTAGCAAGTGTGTGAGAGGATTCCAGGACTGTGAGAAGTGCTGGCAGCGATGCGCGTATCGGTGTGGCAGCCAGGCACATTGTGAAGTCAAAAGCTCAATGCTATGTGGATCTATTAGGTCTTTGCTGAGGGGTCAGGCTTCCGTGTTCCGAAGGAACTTGGAACTGTCCACTCATGGAACGGGAACTGTCATGGCAGTTGTCTGAAACCGACTGACTGCGTTAGCAGCATGGCGGCAGCTTTACTAGATGTAGTTGGTTCTCAGACTCTGGCTCAGGCCATGGATCGTCATGCAAAACCGTTGCAAACGTAATTGTCAACCTGTTATCCACAAGACCCGGAGCCCACATCACGTGCTCGTTCTATATGGGCATGCATATACTGTGTAAGTAGTGGTGACCTTTGCTGCAATCTTGCAGATTGTTTACCGAGCAGCAGGCGCTTGGCACGCCCTTCAAGGAATTTCTGCGGTGTTCGAGCGCGCTGGTCTGTAGTGTCCTTGATCAACACAAGGAATTCACATATTTCAGCATTGATAAACCACAGCGTACACCTAGGCAGCAACGCTGTGCATAGCCAATATGCAGGCTATCCAGCCGAAGGCAGCAGGCCAGCCCTTGGCTAGACACTCTACCACTGGGACATTGCAATACGGGCAAAGAATTCACCAATTATCTATCAGCAGGGGACCTGCACGACGTGCCGGTGCGTGCTGAACCGGTCTACTCCTTTGTGACGGTGCAGGGGATATAGAGTACATGATCAGATTACACTCGGTGCTTTGCATTTTGCAGGTCGGGGGGAGAACTTAGTGGCAGCCGTCTATTCGCCAGAAGCAGTGTCGAAGACCAAGTCCCGGCAGACTGCACCACCTGGTTTGGACCAAGTGCGCCAGTCGCTCGCAGCTAGCCTAGCAACTTCTGGTATACTTCAGCAGCCATCGAAGCAGCAGTTGGCCGACGGTAGGTTTGGGCTGGAGGGTGATATCATAGCTGCTATAGAGGTGCAGTGCTTACCACACCCCAACAGCCCTCTAGGCATCGACGCTGGCAGGTGCTATGGTGCTTAGAGTATACTGGTTGCATGTATTTTCAACATATGTCTTTGCAGAAACAGCACAGGACGCTGCTGTGTTATGGTGGATGCTTGGCGGCATGAGATGGTGTTCGCTGTTTCTCTATTAGTTTGTTGATGGGTTGAACAGCAGCTTTACCAGCGTCACAGCCACAGTCCCAGGAGTGAGATCAGCTTGTCATTAGCTCTGATGGAATCATACTTTACATAATCAACTTGTGTCTCGCGGTTGTCTGGTGGTCATCAAGTCTGATCCAGATGCATTTGCTTCTTGCAGACTACCACCCCAGTCAGGGTTGGCGACCTCTGCCTCATCACCTTAGCAAGCAGGAGATCTGGCAGCGTATGCGGCAGGAAGCTAAGGCTGATGCAGATACAGAGCCCACACTGGCATCCTTCCTCTATAGTAGTGTCCTGGGCCATTCTAGCTTTGAAAAGAGCCTCAACTTCATCTTAGCAAATAAGCTTGCTAGCCCTACCTTGTACAGTACGCAACTTGTCAAGATTATAGAGGACTGCTACAATGAGGACAGCTCGATAGTGGAATCAGCTTTAGCAGATCTGCAAGCAGTGTTTGATCGTGATCCTGCTTGTGACAAGTACACACAGTGCTTGTTGTACTTCAAGGGGTTCCAGGCCATTCAGTGTCATAGGATAGCACATCATCTCTGGGGCAAGGGTCGCAAGGTGAGCTGTCAGTTGGGTAGTATGTGACAGCTCTCAATGCTGGCAGCATGCACATGGCATCCAGCTGCACTGCGTTACATTGTGTTGGCTGCAGCCTGCCGTCGGTAGGGTGGAGATGACCATTGACTTGTCCTTACTCCTGCCATGCAGATGCTTGCCATAGCCCTACAGAGTCGGATCAGTGAGGCCTTCCACGTAGACATCCACCCTGCAGCCACCTTTGGTCGTGGCATTCTGTTGGATCATGCTACGGGTGTGGTGGTTGGAGAGACAGCAGTCATTGGCGACAATGTGTCTATGCTGCATCATGTGACACTTGGTGGCAGTGGCACGGGCAAAGGCATACGACATCCAACCATTGGCCATGGCGTGCTACTGGGTGCCGGTGTGAGCGTGTTGGGCAATGTCACAGTTGGCTGTGGGGCTAAGGTTGGCGCAGGTAGTGTTGTGGTCAATGATTTACCTTGCCATAGTGTAGCAGTGGGTGTTCCTGCAAGAATAGTCAAGCAGAGTGCCAAGTCGGAACCCTGCAAGGACATGGACCAAACTGAGGATTTCATTCTGGACTATGTCATCTAAGAGGGGTGGGAGCTACAGTGGGTGTCAGATAGATCATTTGGAGATCCGGGGTGTCAGCAGTGGTGTGCAGCTGCTATATGTGTATTAGTAGTTACACACATGTCGCATGAGTGTTTGGTGTACATAATTTGTCTGTACATCATGGCGTGAGGCTAGAGCCGTATGCACTGTGGCTAGCTGTCAGAGCAATGCCAGGGCCATATGCATACCTGCAGCAAAGTGCTCATGGGATCGGGGTTGTTACCTCCACAATTATTTGACAACGATACCATCCGCCTACTTGAACTGCTGACATATGTGGTCTTACAACGGCCTGCGGCATCATGTTGCTGGTCCTTCAGGATGATGGAGGGGTGACGCCTGGTTGATGTTGAAGTGCTGTGTTTGCACTGCATGAGCAACAGCACACTGCATCAGGTGTGGCTTGCTACCTGCCTGCTTGCTTGCTGTCACTGAGTGTAACCTTGCGAGCCAGTTGCACTCAACGCTGCAAGATTCAGCTCTTGTGTTGCAGCAGCTGGAATGCCTTGTGAGGATGTTTGCTGGGTGTGCATGAATGGCGTCGCTGTTGTGTTGATGAGAGGCTGCAGGAGGAGAGTGCTGTTGTTGGCTGTTAGGGTGCCGGCTGGTGGGTGGGTGTCTTGCATAGGGATCTGCATGCTATGACAGCAGTAACCCCCTGTACATGCGTTGTTCGTTTGAGCAGATGATTGTGCTTGAAGGTCCCCTGACCCCATGCAGAGGTCTCTGCTATGCGCACAGGCTGTTTGTAATATGCACATTTGTTAGTGCTGTGCCCCTGCTTTCTTGTGTTGCCCTGCTTTCTCTCAAAGGTTTGTATGGCAATCATTCCTGTTGTTTTGCTGCTGTTATGCTGCAAGGCTTTACAAATCAAGACAGGTTTGTCTGGGGTCTTTTGATGTGCATCGTTGGTGGTGATGTTGAGCAGGGTCGCTCATCGCCAGGGCCTGTTGCATGTCGTGTGATCACAGCCAGACACGAATCTTGCTAGTTACGAGCTTTGCTCTGCATATCTTGCTTTACGCTGGCAGTAATTGTACTGCATGCTATGGGTCAACACTGGGTGCGCAGACATACCTGTCTTCAATTGTCTTTGGGCTGTGTGATCATAGCTAGTGCCAGCGTGGCTGTCATCGCTACCATGTATGCACTGCTGTCCTGCAATCCAGCGGATGATACGGCCTCTACAGCAAGTGTATTGAGTACTTGATGTTTGCAAGGGCAGTAGGGCTGATGCTCAGTGTTCTTGAGGACAGTGTTGTGAGACAAACTGACTCACAGGTTGTGAGTCTGCAGGGTTGACAGGTTGCTGCAGGCGTATCCTGTAGTGGTCCCTCCACAATAAGGTGCGCTCATTCAGACGTTGTTGCTCATGTGTTGTGTTCATGCTGCATCAGGTTGCATAAACACTGGAGTCTATCCTACGTGCTGTTCTTTCAGGCTAGCAAGACCCATCGGGTCGGTATTGAGTGATTGGACAGTTGGCCATTGTGTTGATGAGCATATCTTGTCATCGTGGTGCACTAGCAGTTTCTGGGTGCAGTAGACCTGAGTTGAGGGTGTTGCAGGCTATCATGTTGGCTTGTCTACCATCAGATACTGATACTAAATATACTGGCAAAGCAAGATCAAGCCGGCAACCCTTTCAGGTAGCAGGTTATGATCACCAACACAGCTCTGGACATCTGACTGGCGGAAGGCGAAGGGGTCAAAGCCTGCCATGTTGACAGGGGAAATGTATGTACGCTTTTGTATAGCTATCGCTGCAGTGATTTGTCCTCTAGGACCTCTATTTGTGCACCAAGCAGTGAAAGGGACACTCTGTATGCATCAAGCATCAAAGACTGTGCTAGACCACTCTTGTTGCTTTGCTTTCTGTCCATTCAATGAAGCAGTGATTGATTGTGGTTCAAAGTAGATACGCTTTTCATTCTTCGGGAGTGCCAGTTTGCATGGCACGTCCGTTGTTGGACCATTTGTGCATGGACAATGTTGGACTGCACTGTTTTTGCCAACATTTGCTGTCGCTGGCAGTTTTGCTGCAGGTGCTTCTCACACCAGCATTCTTTGGCCTGTATGCTACTCTTTGGCCTGTTTGCTACGTGAATGCTGTTGTTGGATGTTATACTGTGTTGCGGACCTCGACACGGTGATCAATGCTATGTTGTCAATGAAGCTGGCAGCGATGAGAATGCACCCCATATTGTTGTTGCCATGCTACAGCACAACAAATTGTTGCCATGCATGGTCAAGATTGGTCATGATATTGTAAATGGCCTTGTAACCTGTCACAAACAGCACTATCTGCCACAAGGGCCGGAAGGCCGGAGCAGGTTGCTCTTCTTCTTCTGCCACAGTTCCCTCCAAGCAGAAGGTCTGCCCCTGCCACTAACAGTTATGTAAATAAGCGACCCGTTCCGACTGTTGAAAGTTGGGCGATGGGCCCCTCAGGAGCATGCAGCTGGAGAAGGATGCCATCTGTATTACAAAAGTCAACCTCTGGAAGGTTGTGCTGCAGTCACACACCTAACGAGCTGTTTTTGCAGCCACCATCCGACACAGTAATGGTTTTTCTCAAACCAATGAAATCAGCATAAGCAACCAAAACAGCTGTGTCCAACATCAACACCATGGCGCCACTTGACTACTGTCAATAGTTGCAGTCTGCATTTGCACGTTGCATGCTGTTTTTGCTTTGCCGCCCTCCTATATTTTTCACTGTTGCTGCAATCGACCAATGCTCCTACCATATACCAGCACACCACACCTTCAAGACTCCAACATGAGTTGCACTATTTATGTAGCTCTCGACAGGTCAAACATAACCTTGATAGCTCCTGTCTGGTCAGCCCTTGCAGCCGTGTCAAAACCTTCTGCCACATCTTTTCCTGTGAAACCAAACCTGTGTGTGATCATGGGCTGCACATCAACCCGCTTTGTTGATATCAGGCTCAAGCACAGGGGATACGTGTTGGCATACCTACAAAACAGAATACACAGCTCAGTCCTGTCAATGCACGCTACAATGCAACTCCAGCACACCTTGGTGCTTGGGTAAATCAAGCACCAATAAATCAGTGTGAGCTGCTACTGTCACCCATGTTGTTTCAACTTTGAGGTTGTGACCGCATATCACATCATCACATAGGGGCTCAAAGTGAACAAACTTGCACGACCAAACTGCCTATTGCAGTGACCCAGAAGCGTTGACAGGACCGGCTCAAACAAAAACAAAACTGCCAATGCTCCTACATAATCCAACTGTTGCAACAATACACAATATTTGAGGCCCACCTGAAACTCCCGAGTACGTCGATCTCCTTACACGTCACAAGTGTAGCAGGCACCTTGATATCCTCAGCACCCATACCCACCAACACAACTTTACCACCAGGCTTTACTGCTCTGATCGCTGCTTCTAGAGTCTGCTGTACTCCAACACAGTCAATGACTATATCTGGCGAGACTAAGCTGTCACAACTGACATCTGCAGGTGCTGCCTTTGCTGCAGCTGCTGTGGTTGGTGATGTGCTGGGATCGGTTGCTGCAGTTAAGGTTTGCTGTAGCTGCTGTGCAACTGCTGCCGGGCTATCTGCGGGTTTTGTTTGCAAAGTTGTTACTGGGGAGTAGTGCTGCTGCGCGAACTGCAGGTTTGACTGCCGGATGTCAGTTATCACAACTTGATCAGCTCCAAATGCCTATGAGCAGTTGAAAGCTATTAATATGATCAGCAGGGCTCCTTTGCATGTCAGCAAGAGAAGGGATGACCAGCAGGCCGGCAGAGCATCATGATTTAAACCAAGTGTATAACAGAAAGGACACACGCCCGGAGCATGTGCTGTTGTTGAAGATACATCTAGTTGGGCATGGCGTGATAAAAGGAGAAAGTACATCAATGGCAGGGCACTGTGAACCATCATGACTGTCGGATAGGTTAAGAATCATTCCATGAAGCGGCACCAGATGTCAACAGCAGCAGTGTATGCAAGCAGGGTTGTCTACCTGGGCGCACATGAGCACCACCAGGCCTATTGGTCCAGCACCAAGTACTGCTACCGACTTCCCCGGCTGAACACAAGCACGCCTGCAGTGATGGCATACAGCTGTAGCGACATAGACCAGCTGTGGTGACTCACAGCAGAAATTCTATGGCAGCAGGCTGCTGGGTGCATATTCAAAGCATCTGCATATAAGATGCATCCACAAAGAATTTGCAGGTTGTTGGAAGCAGATCGAGATGCCGGATAGCCACAGGATGTCTGGTTGGTACATGTTGCTGCATCTGGATGGCGAAAGAGAGGAAACTGTACCTGCATGCATGTACTCCCACAGAGAGAGGTTCACACATGGCGCCTTCCTCAAGTGACACATTGCCGGGTAACCTGTCAACGGATGAAAAGAGCAGCACAATACAATACTGCTCTCAGCGCTACAACTCTGACCACTTAGTGATCCGCAGGCCATAGGAACGCTACAACCAGGAGATCCACCACCTGCTGCAGTAGGCTCCATCACCAGCTTGACTTATGCAAAAGTGACGCATATATGTGATACCCGCCAGTCACATGCACACCTGTTGACACTTGAGAGTAGCTGTTCAGCCACAGCATAAAACACTGAAGATCCTGATCGATCTAGGATACATCCCGACATCAGCAGTAAGGAGTGTCTGACCTGTAACAAAGCTCAACCGGATGATCGACATATGTTGCCAGGCTGCCGTGTACAGGAGGTGTTGCAAAGAACCTTATGTCAGGGTCAAGGTTGTAGCGGCCTTCTCTGGCAGCAATGCAATGCCAGCAGGGGACACCAGGTTCCAGAGCAACTGCATCACCAACCTGGTGCAGTCACAATAGCATCGTTGGGACTCTGAGCGCATGCATGAGAAGTTTAGTCTCAGTTCGTACAAAGCATTGTATATACCAACATATCAAGAGTGGCGCCGAGTATTGCGAGTCATCATATCGTGCAGTCCATGATCAAGCAGCAGTACTACAGCTTGTCAGAGATGCATATCTACCTTGAGCGCCGTCACACCTTCACCTACAGCAGCCACCACTCCACTGGACTCGTGACCGAT
>JARWLF010003715.1:0-11848 GCA_029853055.1 Scenedesmus sp. KT-U
GGCCAGCTCGTGACGGCGAGCTACATGGACTACACGATGCCGCGCGCCTCCGACCTGCCCTCCTTCCGGGTCGGCATGACGGTGACGCCCTGCCCCTCGAACCCGCTCGGCATCAAGGGCTGCGGCGAGGCGGGCGCTATCGCGGCGCCGCCGGCGGTGATCAACGCGATCACCGACGCCGTCGGCCACGAGGACGTCGCCATGCCGGCGACGCCCCAGGTCGTCTGGCGCGCCGTCCAGCGCACGCGCATGCCGATGGCCGCGGAATAACGCGCTCGATCCGTCGCGGCGCGCCGATCGCGGCGCGCCGCAGGCTTTCCCGAGATCAGGACGAGACCATCATGTACGCCTTCGACTTCCACCGTCCGACCAGCCTCCGCCAGGCGGCAGCCCTCCTCGCCAAGGCCGAGGACGCCAAGATCCTCGCGGGCGGGCACACCCTCCTGCCCACCATGAAGCAGCGCCTCGCCTCCCCCGCGAGCCTCGTCGACCTCGCCAAGTGCGACGAGCTGAAGGGCATCGAGCGCAAGGGCCGCTCGGTCGTCATCGGCGCGATGACGACCCATGCCGAGGTCGCCGCCTCCGATGTCGTCCGCGAGGCGATCCCGGGATTGGCCGAGCTCGCCGAGCTGATCGGCGATCCGGCCGTGCGCCATCGCGGCACGATCGGCGGCTCGCTCGCCAACAACGACCCCGCCGCGGACTACCCCGCCGCCGCCCTCGCGCTCGGCGCCACCATCGTGACGAACCGGCGCAAGATCGAGGCGGACGACTATTTCAAGGGCATGTTCGAGACCGCGCTCGAAGAGGGCGAGATCATCACCCGCGTCTCCTTCCCCGTGCCCGCGAAGGCCGCCTATTCCAAGTTCCGCAACCCCGCTTCCCGCTACGCGCTCGCCGGCGTGTTCGTGGCCAAGCGCGGCTCGGAGGTGCGCGTCGCGGTCACCGGCGCGGGCTCCGACGGCGTCTTCCGCTGGGGAGCGGCCGAGGAGGCGCTCAAGACGCGCTTCACCGCGAAGTCGCTCGACGGCCTGTCCGCCGATCCGGGCATGATGAACAGCGACATCCACGCGGGCGCGGATTATCGTGCCCATCTCGTCGGCGTGATGGCCCGCCGCGCGGTCCAGGCCGCGACGTCGCGCTGAGGGGGATGGGGCGACGACGGGTGATCGCGTCTCTTGTCCTTCCCCCTTGTGGGGAAGGTGGCCCGGCGGCGTAGCCGGCGGGTCGGATGGGGGTGGTGCAGGAGGCACTCGATTGCTCCATTCTGCACCACCCCCACCCCCGGCCCCTCCCCACAAGGGGGAGGGGAGACCGTTGCGGCGTTTGCAGACGTCGATACTGTCGCCACAAGGGCGGATGGATCGAGCCGGACACCCCACGACTCGCGGCGCGAGGCCAGTACACGAGGCGAGAGGCACGAGACCTTGTCGGACATTCCCAAAAGCATCGACGCCACCGCCGAATTGCTCGAGCGCGCGGGCTACGTCGCCGATCGGGCGCTCGCGACCGTCTTGTTCCTCGCGCTGAAGCTCGGCCGCCCGCTCTTCCTCGAGGGCGAGGCCGGCGTCGGCAAGACCGAGATCGCGAAGGTGCTGGCGGGCGGGCTCGGACGGCGGCTCATCCGGCTGCAATGCTACGAGGGGCTCGACGTCGCCTCCGCGGTCTACGAGTGGAACTATGCCGGGCAGATGATGGAGATCCGCCTCGCCGAGGCCGCGGGCGAGACCGATCGCGAGCGCCTGCACGGGGACATCTTCTCGCGCCGCCACCTTATCGAGCGGCCGTTGCTCAAGGCGCTCGAGCCCGATCCCGGCGGCGCTCCGGTGCTCCTCATCGACGAGCTCGACCGCACCGACGAGGCCTTCGAGGCCTTCCTCCTCGAGATCCTCTCCGACTTCCAGGTGACGATCCCCGAATTCGGGACGATCAAGGCCGAGCACCCGCCGATCGTGATCCTCACCTCGAACCGCACCCGCGAGATCCACGACGCCTTGAAGCGCCGCTGTCTCTATCATTGGGTGGATTATCCGAGCGCCGAGCGCGAGCTCGCGATCCTGCGCCGCAAGGCCCCGCAGGCGCCCGCCCGCCTGTCGGCCGAGATCGTCGCCTTCGTCCAGGCGATCCGCAAGGAGGAGCTGTTCAAGGCGCCGGGCGTCGCCGAGACGCTCGACTGGGCCTCCGCGCTCGTCGAGCTCGACGCGGTGGCGCTCGACCCGCACCTCGTCTCCGACACGCTCGGCGTGCTCCTGAAATACCAGGACGACATCCAGAAGATGCAGGGGTCGAAGGCCAAGGAGATGCTCGACCGGATGCGTGCCGAGGCGCGCGCGTCGTGAGCGGGAGGAGCGGGCGCTCATCCCTCCCCGGAGGGGAGGGTGGACTTTCGAGCGAAGCGAGAAAGGCCGGGTGGGGCCCGACGCGCCGAGGAAAATCTCCACCCGGGCCCCACCCGGCCACGGTCGCTGACGCTCCCGTGTCCACCCTCCCCTACGGGGAGGGATGTTCCCCATGAAGCTCGCCGACAACATCGCCTATTTCGCCCGCACGCTTCGCGCCGCCGGCATCCCGGTCGGGCCGGGCGCGGTGGCGGACGCGATCGCGGCGGTGGAGGCGGTGGGGGTGGGGACGCGGACGGATTTCTACTGGACGCTGCACGCGAATTTCGTGAAGCGCCACGAGCACACGATCCTGTTCGACCAGGCTTTTCGCCTGTTCTGGCGGCGCCGGGCGCTGATCGAGAAGCTCATCGCGCAGATGTCGCCGGTGGCGCCGGGCCGCAAGGAGGAGGAGCGCCGCCCCGAGGCCGGCTCCGCGCGCGTCGCCGAGGCGATGCGGCCCAAGCCGAACGAGCCGCCGCAGACGCGCGAGGAGGAGCACGTCTCCGCGCGCCTGACGGTGTCCGATCGCGAGATCCTGCGCGCCCGCGACTTCGCGCAGATGTCGGCGGCCGAGGTGGCGAAGGCCAAGCGGCTGATCGGCGAACTCGATCTGCCCGACGATGCGCGCCGCATCCGCCGCTTCGTCGCCGATCCGCGCGGGGCGCGCATCGACCCGCGCCGCACCTTTCGCCGCTCCCTGCGCGGGGGAGGGGGCTCGATCGACCTCGCCTTCCGCAGCCGCGCCGTGCGCCCGCCGCCGGTCGTCGCGCTCCTCGACATATCGGGCTCGATGGCGGAATATTCGCGGCTCTTCCTGCACTTCCTCCACGCGCTCGCCGAGAAGCGTCGGCGCGTGCACGTCTTCGTCTTCGCCACGCGGCTCACCAACATCACCCGCGAATTGCGCTACCGCGACCCCGACGAGGCGCTCGCGCGGGCGGGCAAGCGCGTGCAGGATTGGGAGGGCGGCACCCGCATCGCGACCTGCCTCGCGGGCTTCAACCGGACCTGGTCGCGCCGGGTGCTCGGCCAGGGGGCGACCGTGCTCCTGTTCACCGACGGCCTCGAGCGCGACGTCGACCAGAGCCTCGCCTTCGAGATGGACCGCTTGAAGCGCTCCTGCCGCAAGCTCGTTTGGTTGAACCCGCTTCTGCGCTACGATCGCTTCGAGGCGCGCGCGTCGGGCATCCGGGCGATGCTGCCGCACGTGCACGAGTTCCGGCCGATCCACACCATCGCGGCGATGGAGGATCTGTGCGAGGCGCTGTCCGCCGGGCGAGGACGAAATCCTGCGCAAGGCCGAGACCTGGGCGGGGGAGGGGCGCGGCGTCGCGATCG
This sequence comes from Scenedesmus sp. KT-U, assembly GCA_029853055.1. NCBI lineage: Eukaryota > Viridiplantae > Chlorophyta > Chlorophyceae > Sphaeropleales > Scenedesmaceae > Scenedesmus > Scenedesmus sp. KT-U. The sequence goes on from JARWLF010003715.1 coordinate 3,720, forward strand.
CGACCGTGATCGAGACCTGGGGCTCGGCACCGCGCCCCGTCGGCTCCCACCTCGTCATCGACGCGGAGGGCGCCTTCGTCGGCTCGGTCTCGGGCGGCTGCGTCGAGGGCGCGGTGATCGCGGACGCCCTCGAGGTGATCGAGACCGGCATGCCCAAGATGCTCGAATTCGGCGTCGCCGACGAGACCGCCTGGCGGGTGGGTCTGTCCTGCGGGGGGCGGATCCGGGTCTATGTCGAGCGGGTGGAGGCCGAGTGATGGGCGGGCGCGATGTCATCCCTCCCCGTAGGGGAGGGTGGACTTTCGAGCGAAGCGAGAAAGGCCGGGCGGGGCCCGATGCGCCGAGGAAAAACTCCACCCGGGCCCCGCCCGACCTCCATCGCCTTCGGCTCGGAGGCCACCCTCCCCTCCGGGGAGGGACGAAAGGCACCCTGTCATGAAGCTCTCCCTCATCCGCGCGCTCAACGAGGAGCGGGCCGCGCGGCGGGCGGTGGTCGTGGTCACCGATCTCGCGAGCGGGGCGCAGCGGCTCGTGCGCGAGGCCGAGATCGACGACGACCCTCTCGCGGACATCCTCGCCGAGCGCCTGCGCGCGGGCAAATCCGGCATCGTCGAGACGCCCGACGGCGAGGCCTTCGTCGACGTGCACGTGCCGCCCGTGCGCATCCTCGTGATCGGCGCCGTGCACATCTCCCAGGCGCTCGCGCCGATGGCCCGCCTCGTCGGCTTCGACGTGACGATCGTCGATCCGCGCACCGCCTTCGCCACCCCCGAGCGCTTCCCCGACGTGACCGTGCTCCCCGTCTGGCCCGACGAGGCGCTCGCCGAGCGCCCGCTCGACCGCTACACGGCGCTCGTCGCGCTCACCCACGATCCGAAGATCGACGATCCGGCGCTCGATGCGGGTCTGCGGGCGGCCTGCTTCTACATCGGCGCGCTCGGCTCGAAGAAGACCCATGCCCGGCGCGTCGAGCGGCTCACGCAGGCGGGCTTCGACGCGGGCGCGATCGGGCGGATCCGTGCTCCGATCGGCGTCGATATCGGCGCCGTCTCGCCGCCCGAGATCGCGGTGTCGGTCCTCGCCGAGATCGTGGGCGCGTTGCGGGCGGACAGAAGGCGCAGGCCATGATCTTCGCACGAATGCCGGTGCGCGACGCGATCGGCGCGCGCGCCGCCCATTCCGTGCGGGCGGGCACGCTCGTCCTCAAGAAGGGCGCCGCGATCGGGCAGGCCGAGGCCGACGCCCTCGCGGCCGCGGGCATCGCGACCATCGTCGCCGTACGGCTCGAGCCGGGCGACGTCGGCGAGGACGAGGCCTCCGCCCGGCTCGCGGATGCGGCGGCGGGGCGTTGCGTGCGCTGCGAGGCGCCGTTCACCGGACGCACGAACCTGTTCGCGACGGCGGCGGGCGTGCTCGTGGTCGATCGCGCGCGGGTCGACGCGGTCAACGGGATCGACGAGGCGATCACGCTCGCGACGCTCGCGCAGCACGCGCCCGTCGTCGAGGGCGAGATGATCGGCACGGTGAAGATCATCCCCTAGCGACGCTCGCGCAGCACGCGCCCGTCGTCGAGGGCGAGATGATCGGCACGGTGAAGATCATCCCCTATGCGGTGGGCGAGGGCGCGCTCGCGGATGCCTGCGCCGCCGCCGCGCCCGGCCTGATGCGCGTGGCGCGTTATGCGCGCGCGCGGATCGGCGTCGTCTCGACGCTTCTGCCGGGCCTGAAGCCGAGCATCGTCGACAAGACCCTGCGCGTGCTCGAGCGCCGCCTGGAGCCGACCGGCGCGGCGATCGTCCAGGAGCGGCGCGTGCCGCATGCGGCGGGGCCGCTCGCGGACGCCCTGCGCGCGATCGCGCCCTCCTGCGATCTCCTCGTCGTCTTCGGCGCCTCGGCCATCGCCGATCGTCGCGACGTCATTCCGGCCGCGATCGAGGCGGCGGGCGGTCGCGTCGCGCATTTCGGGATGCCGGTCGATCCCGGCAACCTGCTCCTCGTCGGCGATGTCGGCGGCGTGCCCGCGATCGGGGCTCCGGGCTGCGCGCGCAGCCCCAAGGAGAACGGCTTCGACTGGGTGCTCCACCGCCTCCTCGCCGACGTGCCCGTCACCCGCGCCGACATCACGAGCATGGGCGTCGGCGGGCTCCTGATGGAGATCGTCTCGCGCCCGCAGCCGCGGGGCGGCGAGGCGAGCGTGCCGGAAGGGGAGGGGGAGGGGGAAAGGGAGGACGACGCGTGACGATCGCCGCGATCGTGCTTGCCGCAGGCCTCGGCACGCGCTTCGGCGAGGCGCCCAAATGCCTCGCGCGCTTCGACGGCCGCCCGCTAGTGCGCCGCGCCGTCGAGGCCGCGCTGGCGGGCGGCGCCGATCCCGCGATCGTGGTGACCGGGCGCGCCGGCGACGCCGTCGCCGCGGCGCTCGAGGGGCTCGTCCATACGCGGATCCACAACGACGCCCCCGAGCGCGGCCTCGCCTCCTCCCTGCGGCTCGGCTTCGCGGCCCTGCCCGACGCGGCGACCGGCGCGCTCGTGCTCCTCGCGGACATGCCGCTCGTCTCGGCGGAGACGATCGCCGCGCTGATCGCCGCGCAATCCGCGCATCCGGACGCCGCCGCCATCGTCCCGGTCCATGCCGGCAGGCGGGGCAATCCGGTGCTCCTCGCGCGGCGCCTCGCGCCCGAGATCGCCGCGCTGTCGGGAGATGCCGGCGCGGGGCCGCTCCTGCGCGCACGCGAGGACGTGGTCGCGCTGCCCGTCGACGATCCCGGAATCCTCGTCGACGTCGACACGCCGGAGGCATTGGCGGCGTTGATCGAGGATTGGCGCGGCGCGCGCGGCGAGGCATAAGCGGAACCGACCCTTTCGTCAGAATCGAGCCGTGATGTCCCGCCCCGCCTTCAACCCGCACGTCGCCGCGATCCAGGCGCCGCCGATCCCCGCCGCGCAGGCCTGGGCGCGCGCCTATGACGGCGCGCGCGGGGCGCTGATCGACCTCTCGCAGGCGGCCCCCGGCGGCGCGCCGCATCCCGACCTCCTCGCGGCTCTCGCGGAGGCCGCGGGCTCGCCCCACGCGGCGCGCTACGGCGCCATCCTCGGCGACGAGCGCCTGCGGGTCGCGCTCGCCGGGGAGGTGGCCGCGCTCTACGGAGGGCGGGTCGATGCGGGGAACGTCGCGATCACGGCGGGCTGCAACGCAGCCTTCGTCGCGACCGCGCTCCTCGTCGCCGCCCCCGGCGACGCGGTGCTGCTGCCGACCCCCTGGTACTTCAACCACGAAATGTCGCTGTCGATGCTCGGCATCGAGGCGCGCGCGCTGCCGACCCGCGCCGAGGCGGGCTTCGTGCCCGAAGTCGCCGATGCCGAGCCCCTGATCGACGCGCGCGTGCGGGCGATCGTGCTGGTGACGCCCAACAACCCGACCGGCGCGACCTACCCGCCAGCGACCATCGCCGCCTTCGCCGATCTCGCCCGCCGCCGTGGCCTCTGGCTCGTCCTCGACGAGACCTATCGCGATTTCCTCCCCGCCGGCACGGGCGCCCCGCACGGCCTCCTCGCCGAGCCGGGTTGGGGCGAGCACGTCATCCAGCTCTATTCCTTCTCGAAGAGCTACGCCGTGCCCGGCCATCGCCTCGGCGCCATGCTGGCGGGGGAGGAAGCGATCGGGGAGATCGCCAAGATCCTCGACAACGTCCAGATCTGCCCCGCCCGCGCCGGCCAGGCCGCGGTCGCCTGGGCGATCGACGCCCTGCGCGACTGGCGGGAGGCCGCGCGCGCCGAGCTCGAGGCCCGCGCCGCCGCCTTCGCCGCCGCGCTCGCGCCCCATCCCGATTGGCGCATCGACCAGATCGGCCCCTATTTCGCCTATGTCCGCCATCCCTTCCCCGGCACGCCCGCCGCCGAGGTCGCGCGGCGCCTCGCGCAGGAGCGCGGCGTGCTGGCGCTGCCGGGCAGCTTCTTCGGCCCCGGCCAGGAGACTCACCTGCGCATCGCCTTCGCCAATGTGGGCGTGGCCGCGCTCGGCGCATTGACGGCGCGGCTCTCGGGATGACGCGCGGGGGGTGACCGCGTCGGCACGGTCGCGTATGGCAGGCGCGTCGGAAACACCGGAGGACCGCGCAGGATGATCTCCCAGAAGGCCCGCTACGCCTTCAAGGCGCTGATCGCGCTCGCCGAGGCGGGGCCGGGAACGACCCTGCAGGCGGGCGGGATCGCCGCCGCGCACGCCATTCCCCGCGCGTTTCTGGAGCAGATCCTGCTCGACCTGCGCCGTGCCGGCATCGTCGGGAGCCGCCGGGGGCGGGGCGGCGGCTTCGTTCTGCTGCGCGATCCGGGGGAGATCTATTTCGGTCCCGTGCTGCGCCTCGTCGACGGGCCGGTCGCGCCGCTGCCCTGCCTCTCGCGCACCGCCTATCGGCGCTGCGAGGATTGCGCCGACGAGGAGGCCTGCCGCATTCGCCGCGTCTTCGGCGTCGCCTACGAGGCGCAGCTCGCGGTGCTCGAGACGACGAGCCTCGCCGACGCGATCGCGGGCGGCGCCGTTCACCATGGCGACGCGCAGCCGGACATGGTGAACGAGAGGTGAATTGACAAACCCGATAAATCCGACCAGCTTGATCGTGTTCAACGGAGGAACACGGTCATGGTCGCCTCTCCTCGGTTCCCCTCCCTCACCCGCCGCTCGGCGCTCCTCCTCGGCCTCGGCGCGCTCGCCGCGAGCGCGGCTGCGCCCCGCATCGCCCGAGCCCGTCCCGCCGGCGTGCTGCGCGTCGGCCATTTCCCGAACCTCACCCACGCCCACGCCCTCGGCGCCCGCGCCTTCGAGCGGCGCGGCGAGCCCTGGTTCGCGCCGCGGCTCGGCGGCGTCTCGATCGAGTGGTACGCCTACAATGCCGGCCCGAGCGCGATGGAGGCGGTGTTCACCGGCGGCCTCGACATCACCTATGTCGGCCCCAATCCCGCGCTGAACGCCTATGCGCGCTCGGGCGGCGAGGAGGTCCGGATCGTCGCGGGCGCGGTGCGCGGCGCCGCGGCCCTCGTCGTGCGCCCGGATCTCGGGCTCGAGAGCCCCGCCGATTTCCGCGGGCGGCGCATCGGCACGCCCCAATTCGGCAACACGCAGGACGTCGCGGCCCGCGCCTGGCTCGCGGCCGGCGGCCTGCGCATCACGCAGACGGGCGGCGACGCCTTCGTCGTGCCGACCGCCAATCCCGACCAGCTGACCCTCTTCGCGCGCGGCGATCTCGACGCGGTCTGGACGGTCGAGCCCTGGGTGTCGCGCCTCGAGCTCGAGGCCGGCGGGCGGGTGCTCGTCGAGGAGACGGACGCGATCACGACCGTGCTCGCCGCCCGCCGCGCTTTTGCCGACGAGGAGGCCGAACTCATGGGCCGCTTCGTCGCCGCCCATCGCGAGCTCACCCTCTGGATCGCCGCCAATCCCGAGGCGGCGCAGGCCATGGTGCGCGACGAACTCGCCGCGACCTTCCGCGCCGCGCTCGCTCCCGAGATCGTGGCGCGCGCCTGGCCGCGCATGGAGATCGCGAGCGAGATCGCGGTCGCCGAACTCGAGAGCTTCGTCGCCAAGGCGCAGGCGGTGGGCTTCCTGCGCGACGTGCCGGCGCTCGATCGTCTCGTGAGGGCCGGCGCATGAGGCCGCTCGCCATCCGCTCCATCCCGCGCGCGCCGGTCGAAATCGTCGCACGCGCGGTCGTCGAACCCGCCGCGGCGAAGCTCGCCGTCGAGGGCGTCTCGAAGAGCTTTCGCGGTCGCCACGGCAGCGTGCGGGCGCTCGACCGGGTCTCGCTGGCCGTGCGCCCGGGCGAGATCGTCTGCCTCGTCGGCCCGAGCGGCTGCGGGAAGTCGACGCTCCTCGACATCATGGCCGGCCTCGCCCGTCCCGACGAGGGGCGCGTGCTCTCGGAGGGGCGACCTGTGACCGGGCCCGGCCCCGATCGCCTCGTGATGTTCCAGGAGGCGGGCCTGTTCCCCTGGCTCGACGCGCTCGGCAACGTGATGTTCGGGCTGCGGCTGCGCAAGGATCTCGACGAGGCGGCGCGGCGGGAGATCGCGCATGCGCATCTCGCGCTCGTCGGTTTGAGGGGCTTCGAGCGCGCCTTCGCCCATCAGCTCTCGGGCGGCATGCGCCAGCGCGTGGCGCTCGCCCGCGCGCTCGCGCCCGATCCGGCGCTCCTCCTCATGGACGAGCCGTTCTCCGCGCTCGACGCCCTCACCCGCGAGCGGCTCTACGAGGACGTCCAGCGGATCTTCGCGACGACCGGCAAGACCGCGATCCTCGTCACCCACAACGTGCGCGAGGCGGTCTGCCTCGGCGATCGCGTCGTCGTGATGGCGCCGCGGCCCGGCCGGATCGCGAGCGAGCATGCGGTCGCGCTGCCGCGCCCGCGCGACGTCAACAGCGTGGCGCTCGCCGAGATCGCCGCGACCATCGCCGCCGACCTCAAGGCGATCGCGATTTGCGAGGAGACGCCCCGATGACCCGCCGGACCCTCGTCGTCGCCGCCTTCTTCGCGGGGCTCCTCCTCCTCTGGCAGGGCGCCGTCGCGAGCGGGCTGTGGTCGCGCGTGATCCTGCCGCCGCCGGGGGAGGTCGGCCGCTTCCTCCTCGCTGCGGCGGCGGACGGCACGCTGCTCGAGGCGAGCCTCGTCACCGGCTGGCGGCTCCTCGCCGGCTATGCCATCGGGCTGGCGATCGGCCTGCCGCTCGGCCTCCTCGTCAGCGCGTCGCAATCCTTGCGCGATACGGTCGGCGCGGTGGCGCTCGGCCTGCAGACGCTGCCTTCCGTCTGCTGGGTGCCGCTCGCGCTCCTCTGGTTCGGCCAGACGGAGACGGCGATGCTGTTCATCGTGGTGATGGGCACGCTCTGGTCCGTCGCCATCGCGACCGAGCACGGCGCTCGCGCCATCCCGCCGATCTATGCCCGCGTCGCGCGCACCATGGGCTCGCGCGGGCTCCATACCTGGGTGCGGGTGATCGTGCCGGCCTCGCTGCCCTTCCTGGTGACGGGCATGAAGCAGGGCTGGGCCTTCGCCTGGCGCTCGTTGATGGCGGCCGAGATCTACGTGACGATCCTCTCGGGCTTCGGCCTCGGCCACGTGCTCCATTACGGGCGCGAGTTGAACGCCATGGACCAGGTGATCGGGGTCATGCTCGTGATCGTCGTCGTCGGGCTCGCGGCGGACCGGCTCCTGTTCTCGCCCTTCGAGCGCCTGCTCCACCAGCGCTGGGGAACGAGCGCGCACGCCGCGTGATCACGCGGGGCGCCCGCGCGCTCAGCGCAGGCTCACCGCCCTCTGCCGGTCCTTCGACAGGCCCGCGCCGGCCGTGCCGGGGACGAAGGCGTCGAAGGCGCCCCAGACGCGGGCGCGGATCGCGTCCGTTTCGTTGAGGAGCTCGTGGCGGGCGCCGGGGATCACGAGGGCGGGGCCGGTCTTCAACCAGGCCGCGAAGCGCTCGGTGGCGGGGGTCGACACCACCCGGTCGTCCGCGCCGGCGAGGACGAGCACCGGCATGCGGATGTCGAGGGCGGCGCGCGGCTCCTGCAGCGTGCGCATCAGCGACCAGGCCTCGTCGAGCCAGGCGACGGTCGGCGCGCCCACCGCCCATTCCTTCACCTCCGCCGCGATGCCGGCATTGCGCACGTAGCGCCGCTCGTCGGAGGTGAGGGGGTTGCCGGGGAAGGGCCGCGTCATCACGGACGTCTCGCCGCCGCCGGGCACGTAGGTCCCGCCGAGGAGGGCGAGCCGGCTCGCGCGGATATAGGCGCGCGCGAGGCGCGGGCGGTCGATCGCGGCGAGCGCGACCATCGGCGAGAGCGCCACGAGCCGCTCGGCCGGCAACCGACCGTGCCGGGCGAGATCGAGCGCGATGCCCGCGCCCATCGAATGGGCGAGCACGAAATGGGGGCCGGGGCATTTCGGCAGCACCTGAGCGGCCACCGCCTCCACGTCGCGCGCGTAATGGCGGAAGCGCCGGACGTGGCCCTTGCGCGGGTCCTCGAGCGCGCGGTCCGAGGCGCCCTGGCCGCGCCAGTCGAAGGCGACGACGGCAAAACCGCGATCGAGGAGCTCGGCGATCGGCTCGGCCCATTTCTCGATGAATTCCGCGCGGCCCTG
>JARWLF010003724.1:0-10902 GCA_029853055.1 Scenedesmus sp. KT-U
TTGATCGTCACCGTGATCACGGAGAGGCCGGGGGTATTGCGGGAGACGACGAAATCGATCTCGTCGAGACGCTGGATCGCGCTCTCGAGGGGTTCGGACACCTCGCGCGCCACCTCGTCGGCGGTCGCGCCCGGATAGGCGGTGATCACGAGCGCGGTCTTGAGCGTAAAGACCGGATCCTCGAGCTTGCCGACCGAGAGATAGCCTGCGGCGCCGCCGATCAGGCAGAACAGAGCGAGGATCCAGGTATAGAGCGGCCGTTCGACCGCGAGGCGGGCGATGCTCATGCTCAGCGCTCCTCGACCACGAGCCCGGTCCAGCGGCGCACCGCCTGCCCGTCGCTCACCCGATGCGCGCCCGCCGAGACGATCTCGACGCCCGGCTCGACGCCCTCGACGAGAAAGCCCGTGCCGGTCGCCGAGCGCACGGTGACGGCGTGGCGGCGCGCGATCGCGGGCTCTTCGCCATCGAGGACGAAGAGCGCCGCGTCGCGATGGGGCCCCGAGACGAGCGCGCTCGCCGGCACCGCGATCCCCGGCGCCTCGGCGGGCACGCTCGCGACGACGCTCGCGGAGGCGCCGGGCACGAGGCGGGGATCGCGGGCGACGGCGTCGGGGAGCGACAGCGTGACCGTGAAGGTCTGCCCGATCCGGTCGGCTTCCGCGCGGATCTCGACGAGCGTGAGCGGCACGGGCGTCGCGACGCCCGGCAATTCGGCGGTGAAGCGGGCGCGCGCGACGTCGCCGATCTCGGCGAGCAGCCGCTCGGGCAATTCGAAGACCACGTCGACGCGCGACATGTCGTGCAGGCGCAGGATCGCCTGGCCCGGCTCCACGAAGGCGAAGGGCGGCGCGAGGCGGGCGGCGACGAGGGCGTCGAAGGGAGCGGCGAGGCTCGCATGACCGAGCGCCTCGCGGGCTTCGTCGAGCGCGAGCGCGGCGAGGTCGCGGGCGGTCGCCGCATCGTCGGCGCGGGCACGGGAGGCGGCGTCGCGATCCGCGAGAGTGGCCGCGCGGGAGAACTCGCGCTCGGCCTGAGCGAGGGCGAGTTCGGCGCGGGAGACGGCGCGGGCGAAGGGGGCGGCGTCGAGCTCCGCGAGCACCGTACCGGCGGCAAGCCGCGCACCCTGGGGCGCGTCGAGCGACACGAGCCGCCCGCCCACTTCGAAGGCGAGGTCGAGCGTGTCGCGGGCGGCGATGCGGCCGAAGAAGCGGCGTGTCTTCTCGGTCGCCGGCCTCTCGAGAACGAGGGTCCGCACAGCCGGCAATGGTTCGGTCATGGCTTCAAGCTGCACCGGCTGCAAAACGGCCAATGCGGTCGCAGCGGCCAGGATCGACGGCATGAGCGCGCCGATCGACGAGTGCTTCGCCGTATGATTGTTCTGCCTTCGCATGTTCGTGCTCATTCTCCAGCAGGCTGGCCTATGGTTTCGCCGATCGTGACCGAACGGTTCGACCGACGAGCAGCGCCACACTGAGCAGGCTCCCTCGCCCGCGCCGCTGATGCGGCCGGTCGACGAAGAGCTGCGCCAGTTTCGTGTCGCCCCGTCAGCGGGGCCGTAAGGGCTCGGGGATTGACATACAGACGTATTTCAATTATTGCAATACAGGTGTATCGAAAAAATCGGAGTGGATGATGGGGCGCCGCGCGACGATCGACCGAGACCAGGTGTTGGACGTGGCAGAGCGCGTCGTCGTGGAGCGAGGCGCAGCGGCATTGACGATCGAGGCTGTCGCCGTTGCGGCGGGAATCAGCAAGGGTGGCGTTCAGTCGTGCTTCGGCACGAAGGACGCGATGATCGGCGCGATGCTGGACCGCTGGATGCGAGAATACGCGACCAGCCTCGACGCCGTGTTGGCCGGACGCGAAGGCCTCGCCGAGCGGGTGGCTGCGCACGTCGCCGTCTCGATGGACGAACCGGAAGCGAACGTCGCGCGAGCCGCAGCACTCGTGGCGTCGGTGCTGCAAAACGACGGACAGATGGCCTTGGCCCGGGCCTGGTATGCAGAGCAGCTTTCCGGATTGTTCGATGCCGACGGAAAACACTCTGCTCTGCGGACCGCTATGCTGGCGACCGAAGGAGCGATGTTGCTCAGATATTTACGTCTCGCCGAGTTTAGTCCGTCCGAATGGGCGACGCTCCGCGCCGACATCATGACCCTGATCGACGCTCGAGCGCACGACGGTTGAAACGCGGTCGTCATCGAGGAAGCGGGAGGTGGCGGCCGTCATCAACCGCTGAGCGTGCCCTCTCGCGAGGCCGGCGCGTCGCGGTCGACGAGGAAGAGGACGAGATCGCTCGCGATCTCGGCGACCACGACCGGCGGATGCGCCGGTGCGAGCACCTGGAGGGCGCAGCGCTCCTCGACGATCTCGTCGCCGAACGCGATGCGACCCGCGAAGACGTAGAGCCAGACGCCGAAGCCGTCCATCTGCGCGAGCGCGGCCCTCTCGCCCGCGGGGAGGTGGCGGTCGAAGACGTAGATCTCCTGGCGCACGCTCGCCGGCGCGTCGCTGCCTTCGGGGCCGACGAGAAGGCGCCAGTCGCGGCGCGCGCCCTCGTGCAGATGCGTGAACTGCACCCGCGGCGTGAGGTCCGCCGCATGCGGGCGAATGAAGATCTGGAGCATGTCGATCGGCTCCGTGCCGACGACCTCCTCTTCGTGGGAGAAGCCGGCGCCGGCGTTCATCACCATGAGATGCATCGCCGACACGGTCTCCACCGTCCCGGTATCGTCGCGGTGGCGCATCTGCCCCGAGCGCAGATAGCTCACGATCTCGTCGTTGCGGTGCTCGTGCATGCGCACCAGAAGGCCCGGAAGCAAGTTCGCGTGGTCGACGAGACCGAGCCCGCCGAACCCGCGATCGTCGCGCGCGCCCGTCGCGACGCCCGGCAGGATCCGCTCGATGCGAAACGCGCCGTGGCCGCGATGGAGATGCGTCTCGCGGCCGATCACGGCGACGGGTGGAAGGGTGGTCGTGGGGCTCATGGGGTCGTCCTCGCTCGCTCGGCGGTGGGATGGAGGAGCGGGGCGGGCCGGGGACGGCCCGCCCCCTCGTAGGTCAGTCCTCGAATTGCGATTCCCGCAGGATGAGGAGGCAGCTCGTCACGCCGGGCGCGGGCGCGCTGCCGCGACATTCCTCGACCGTGCGGAAGCCGGCCGCGGAGGCGAGCGACAGGCCCACATTCGGCGTGACGTAGACAGAGGGCGTCCCGGCGTGGAGGGTAGCCGCCTGCTCGCGCGCTGCGCCGACGGGGTTCATCGACAGAAAGCTCGCGACGAGTGCCGTCGCAATGCCGAGGCCGTATGCTTTGTTCATGGGGTTCTCCTGTCCTGTTGACGGTCGATATTCGAGCAGCTGAAACTAAATAGCTTTCGTGTTATTGCGGCCTTGTGCGGTTTCTTGCTCGGAACGATCGACGTCAGCGCTTTATCGGCGGCAGGATGCTGGTGAAAAGCAGACGGATGAGCTCCTGCCCTTCGGGCGTGGACCAGTCCTGGGCCAGCTCCGCGATCAGCGTGTTCGTCGCCGTGAGCACGACGCCCGCATCCGCCATCCGCCGCCGTGCGGCCTCCTCCGAGAGTTCGAAGGGCGAGCCCGAAGCATCGAGGACGGCCTGCACGGCGTATCAGTCGGCGACGGCGTTGATCGCCGGGAAGACGAGGCAGACATCCGTCGTCACCCCGGCCATCACGAGGTTGCGACGGCCGGTCCGCTCGACCGCGTCCTTGAAGGGCGCATAGGCCCAGGCGTCGACGACGCCCGGTCTGCGGATGCGCTCGGCGAAGGCGTGCGGAAGGATCTCCGCGAGTTCGGGGATGAGCGGCCCCTGCAGCGCGTCTTCCTGGCTCGACGTGAGCACGGTCGGTATCCCCAGGATCGCGGCGGTGTTGGCGAGCGCGACCGCCGAGCGGATGGCGGTCTCCTGGGGGATGTTCTCGACCTGTTGCAGCGTCCCGATCTGATGGTCGATCAGGAGGATCGCGGTGTCGTCGCGGGTGAAGGTAGGTGCGGGCATGGGTCTGGTCTCCTCGGAGGTTCATTCGGCCGGGTGGTGGCCGATCCGGCGGTCGACGGCGGTTGCGAGCGCACGCGCGATCGGGGCGACGACGACGACGGTGGGGAGGACGACGAGGAAGGTCGACACGGCACGATCGAGCCACGCGGCCGGGAAGCCGCCGTCGAGACCGTGATCGACGAGCGTGAACCAGGCGGACAGGACCGCCGTCATCATCACGGTCATGAAGCCCGTGACGAGGAAGGTGAGGCGCATCGACATCACGAAGCACCCGCCGCGTGTTCCTCGAGATGCGCCTCGACGAGCCAGAGGCGCTTGTCGGTGCGTCGCGAGATGCCGGTGAAGAGGTCGGCGGTACCGGCGTCGCCGGTCGCCGCGGTCGCCTCGATCGCTTCGCGCACCCGCGCCGCGTGGATGCCGAGCGAGCCCGCGAGCGCGCGCAGGTGCTCGCCTCCGTCTCGCGCCCCGAGCGGGTATTCGTAGAGCGTCGTCTGCGCCGCACTCGTGGCGAGGCGGCCGTCGGCGATGCCGCCGAGCGCGACGATGCGCTCCGCGATCTCGTCGACCTCCTCCTCGACCTCGTCGGCCAGCGTGTCGAAGAGGGCGTGGAGCGCGGCGAATTGAGGCCCGCGGACGTTCCAATGGGCCTGCTTCAGCTGCGCCGCGAGATCGAGCGCGTCGCTCAGGCGTGCCTGCAGGACGAGGGTCGTCGCGCGTCGCTCGGCCAGCGGCAGATCCAGGCGTGACATATAGAGATGAACGGACATCGGGAGCTCGCTTTCGCCTTCAGGTGTGGGGCGCGAGGGCGCAGTCGGGGAACGGACGGGCCGTCGCGGCGACGAGATGGGTGACGCGCGGCGGCTCGGGGCCGACGTGGAAGGACGCGAGGTCGGCCTGCGCGGACGCGTCGTCGGCAGTGACGCGACGGTGCTGGCGCAGGTGCTCGAGCCAATTCGCCGCGTAGAAGACCTCCGTCATCCGCGCGGGCTCGGCCGCGTCCTCGAACATCCGCCAGCCGAAGGCGCCGTCGCGCCGCCGCCGCCGCGCGAAGCGCTCGGCCGAGGCGAGGAAGGCGGCGCGGTCGGCGGGCGCGATCCGGTACTCGATCGCGACGAGGACGGGCCCCCGCTCGCCCGCGATCTCGCCGGCGATCGCGGGCTGCGGCCAATGGCCGGAGGGAGTGAGATCGCCCGATCCGCTCGGCAGCGCGACGAACCCGGCGGCGAGCGCCGCGAGCGCACCGCCAGCGGCGGCGACGAGGAGCGCGGTCTCGATCGCGGTCGCCTGCGCCACCTGGCCCCAGATGGCCGAGCCCGCGGCCATCGCGCCGTAGAACGCCATCAGATAGACGGCGAGGCCGCGCGCCCGAACCCAATTGGGCAGGCTCGCCTGGGCGGCGACGTTCAGGCTCGTGAGCACCGCGATCCAGGCGGCACCGGACGAGAACAGAGCGAGGAGAACGATCGCGCGATCGGGCGCTGCGGCGAGTACGGCCATCGCGAGCGCCGTCGCGAGCCCACCGGCGACGACGGTGGCGCCCGGCGAGAGCCACCGCGACAGGAGGGGCAGGACGAGCGCGCCCGCGACCGCGCCCGCGCCGATCGCCGCGAGCATGATGCCGTAGAAGGTGGCGGAGGCGTCCAAGACCTCGCGCGCGATCAGCGGCAGGAGCGCCCAGTAGGCGGAGGCGAAGCCGAAGAAGGCGATCGCACGCAGGAGGACGCGGTGCAGGTCGGGCGCGCGGGCGACGTAGTGGAAGCCCGTCGCCATCGCGGCCCCGAAGCTCTCGGCCGGCAGCGTCGCCGCGGGCGTCTCACGGCGCCACCAGAGAAAGGCGGCGATGACGACGAGCGTGCTCAGCGCGTCGAGCGCGTAGGCGGCCGCGACGCCCGCACCGACGAGGACGAGCCCGCCGAGCGCCGGCCCGATCGCGCGCGCCACGTTGATCCCCATCGAATTGAGCGCGATCGCCGGTCGTAACGCCTCGCGTGGGACGAGCTCGGGCACGATCGCCTGGAATGCCGGTTGGAGGAGCGCCGCACCGATGCCGGCGAGGAAGGTGAGCCCGAGGAGGAGTTCGGCCGTCATCGCGTCGAGCGCCACAGCGAGCGCCATCGCCACCGAGACCAGGCAGAGGAACACGCTGATGCCGACGAGAAGGCGCCGCCGGTCGAGGATGTCGGCGAGCGCGCCCGCCGGCATCGCGAGGAGGAAGATCGGCAGCGTCAAGGCCGCCTGGACGAGCGCCACCAACAGGAGAAAGTCGAGCACGGGCTCGAGCTCCGCCTCCATCTGCGGCTGCAGCGTCGGGCGGGGATAGGAGAAATCCTCGAAATCGTAGGCCGAAGCGACGAGCATCTCGCCTGCACCGACGCATCTGAGGAACAGATCGCCCTCATCGGGGCGGACGATCTCGTTCCAACGCTGGAAGTCGGCGAGCTCCCGACCCGGTTTCTGGGCGAAGAGCTGGTAGCCGATGCGGACCGTCTGCTCGCCGCGGCGGTTCAGTTCCGAGATCACGCCGTAATCGTCGGGATAGTTCAGGAACCCGCCGGCGCAATCGAGCGCCGAGGTGAGGCCGAGCGCGTTGAGCGCGCGGAAATAGCGGTCGAGGAGCGCGTAGAGCGGCTGCGCGTTCGGGCGCGCCAAAGCGAGCCCCGTCGGGCGCCCCTCGTCGTCGCGCTCGAGGCGACCGGAAACGAAGGGCTCGTAGAAATGCTCGTCGATCCCGAGCGCGCGTAGGGCCGCGCGGTTCATCCAGGCGCGGTCGTAGAGGTGGAGCACGTAGACGGGCGTGTCGGGGGCGGCGGCGTCGATCTCCGCGAGAGTGGGCAGGCGCTTCTCCGCGAATTGATCCGCCGACCAGCCGCCGACGACGCGCACCCAGGCGCCTGGCGGCGTGCGCTCGGCCTGGGCGCGCAGCATCCGCAATCCGTCGGCGAGCGAAGGCACGTCGTCCCAGCGCAGCTCCATGGCGAAGTTGACGCCCTGGCGGATGATGTGCGTGTGGCTGTCGATCAGCCCCGGGGATCACGCACGCGCCGTCGAGATCGAGCGTGGTGGCGTCCGGATCGAGGCTGCGCAACTCCGCCTGCGAGCCGACCGCCGCGATCCGGTCGCCCGCGATCGCGATCGCCTCTGCCTCGGGACGGGCGGGGTCCATCGTGGCGACGCGGCCGCCGACGAGGAGGAGATCAACCGTGGACATCCTTGCCTCCTGCTTTGTCTGCGAGGCGCTCCGTCCGCGGACGGGCCTCGGCGTCGGGTTGGCGTGGGAGGGCGCCGAACATGTGCGGCGCGCAATGATCGCGCAGCCAGGCGCTGGAAACCGGGAGGCCGGACAGGTGCCGCTTGGCGAAGGCGACGGCCTGCTCGCCCGCGAGGATGCCGAGGAGGCCGACGAGTGCGATCACCGGCGGGGCGGGCGAGCGGACGGCGAGGAGGCCGTAGATGACGCCGACGAGAATGCCCACCGCGAGGGTCACGACATAGGCGCTCATGACGCGTATTCCGGATGCGTGCCGCGTCGTGCCGAGAGCGCGATCGGAGGCGGCGGCTGCACGAGGGCGAGGTGGACGAGCCCCGTGCAGCGCCAATCCCCGTCGTCCGCGCGCCCCTGCGGTGCCGCCATGCAGGTCGCGCGAAAGCCCATCTCCTCGGCGAGCAGCGCGAAGCCCGCCATGACGGCTGCGGCGAGATCCCGCTCGGCTTCCCCCGACCCGCCGGGGCGGGCGTCGAGACGGTCGAGCGAGACGACGACGCCGTGCTCGGCCGTCGCGAGGCGCACGCGCCGAAGGCGCCAATGTCGGCCATGCGCCTCGAAGGTTTCGTCTTCGGGCATGCGCGCGGATGTCATGAAGCCGAACGGCATCGCAACCTCTTCCAGAACGGAGCGATCGGAGGGCGAGGGGACAGGTCTGGAGGGGCTCAGCCGCCGCCGGCCTCGGAGGCATGGGCGCCGATCACGGCCTTCGCGTAGACGAGCCCGAGGCCGTAGGCGCCGCCGAGCTTCTTCGAGATGCCGGTGGTGAGCTCGTAGGTGTCGCCCCGCGCCCAATCGCGCTGGAGCTCGAGCAGGTATTGCAGAGCCGTCATCGGGCGTGCGCCCGCGGCGATCATCCGCTCCATGGCGCGCTCGTGCGCCTCGTCCGACACGTCGCCGCAGGCATCGGCGATCACGTAGACCTCGAAACCCTGATCGAGCGCGGAGAGGGCCGGGCCGACGATGCACACGCTCGTCCAGAGGCCGGCGAGCACGATGCGGCCCTTGCCGATAGCGTTGATGCGCTGCGTGATCCGACCGTCCTCCCAGGTGTTCATCGTGGTGCGGTCGATCGCGTCCTGGTGGGGGAAGGCTTCCGTGATCTCCTCGAAGATCGACCCCGAGAAGGTCTTCTCCGCCACCGTCGTCAGGATGGTGTCGACGCGAAAACCCGCCGCCGCCTGGGCGACGAGGGCGGTGTTGTTGCGCAAGGTGACGGCGTCGATCGACTTCGTCGCGAAGGCCATCTGCGACTGGTGGTCGATGAGGACGAGAACGTGGTCGGACGGCGCGAGCAGGCTGCGGCCCGGGCGGGGGTGGCGGTCGGCATCGTCGGTCTCCATGGCTGTGCAGGCGCCGAAATCGGCTGCACGCCACTAGAGCCGAGGGAGGACGCGACGGCTTTCGAGATCTTGCCGCGAGGTTCGGGATCTTGCGGGAAAGAGGGACGCGCGGGATCGACGATCGGGCTCGGACGCGGGCCGCGTCATGCCGAGGAGCGCGATCGCGTCATGGCGAGGCGGAGGAGCGCCGCGGTCGCGAGCGCCCATCCCAGGAGCGCGAGCACCGGCCCGCCCATCGCGATGGCGGTGCCGGTCGCCGGTCCGGCGGCGAACGTCCCGGCCGTGTAGGCGATCGCGCACAGTGCCACGGCTCGGGCCGGCTCGCCGCTCGCGCGCACGGCGGCGATCACCGCCAGAGTGTAGAGCGCACCGCCGCCGGCCCCGACGCCGAGCGCAGCGATGGCCATGCTCTCGGGGACGAGCATCGCGACCGCGAGCGAGGCGATTACCGTCGCGCACGCGGCCTGCAAGGGCACCCTCCATCCGCTCCGGTCGGCTGCCGCGCCCCAGAAGACCTGCGCGGCGAGGCTCCCGAGGGCGACGGCCGTCGCGGCGATCGTCCCTTCGCGAGTGTCCGCACCGTCGGCGGAGAACAACAACACGGCGCCCATGAAGCCGGCCTCGAGACTGCCGCCGAGGAACGATGCCGCTAGGGGAAGAGGCCCGATCCGTTCACGGTCCCGAGGGTCCCGACGGGCTTCGGGAGACGGATCGCGTGGCGGCGCGATCGGAATGCGCCACGGCAGGAGAAGCGCGGTCGTCGCGCAGATCGCGAGCGTGGCGTATCCGAGGGTGTCGTGTCCGTTTTGTCCGGCGAGGCTCGCGAGGCTCGGTGCCGCGACCATCGCCGCGCCGGCGACCGTCTCCGCGAGGCCCAGCATGCGGCCGATCCGGATCGGCGCGGTCGCAGAGACGAGCCAGACGTCCATCGCGACCCAGCGCGCACCCAGACCGAGGCCCAGCGCGACGAGCGGGAGGACGAGCGTGCCGCCCTCCGACGCGATCATCGCGCCGGCCGCGACCGTATGGAGCAGCAGGGCACCGGCAGCGACCGCCTTGGCGCCGAAGCGCCTCGCCAGAGCCGGAGCGACGAGGAGCCCCACGATCGCAGCCGCCCACGGGAGCCCCGCGATCCACCCGAGCGCCGAAGTGTCGAGACCGCGCTCCTCCGCGGTGCCGATCGCGCCGAGCCAGGGAACGAAGAAGGCGAGCTGTGCGGACCCGATCGCCGCCACCATCGCCGTCGTTTGCAACGCGCCCTCCATCCGCTAGATTGTCCTACAGTGTAGGTATTGAACTACTGTCCTACATCGTAGGAGTCAACATGGCGGACGAGCGACGCCCGACGCGGCGCAAGGGCCTGACCCGAGAGGCCGTGATCGAGGCGGCCTTGGACCTGATCGATCGCAGAGGCGAAGACGCGTTCGGCATCCGTCCGCTCGCGGCCGAGCTCGCCGTCGATCCCATGACGGTCCTGCATCACGTCGGCTCGCGCGAGCGGGCGGTGCGCGATGCCTGCGACCTTCTCCTGAGGCGTCTGCCCGTCGCGCCCGTGGGCGAGAACTGGGAGGCGGATCTCGTGGCGACGGCCCGGGCGTTCCGGACGCTCGCCTTGCGTCACCCGCGCGTGTTCCCGCTGCTCCTGCGCTACTCGGCCACGGGGCCCGCGGATTACGCCCAGGGCGAGCGCGTCTATTCCGCGCTCCTGTCCGCGGGCCTCTCGGACAAGCTCGCCGCGCAGGTCGGGCTCGCGTTCTATGCGCTCGTGATCGGGCTCGCCGCCGCGGAAGTGGGCGGCATGTTGAAGCCGCCGACCGAGGAAGAGGTCCGCGAGCTGGAAACCCTCGACCCGAGCGACCTCCCGGCCTCGGCGCGACTGGCGTTCGTGTTTCGGACGCTTTCCGCGTCGGACGTCATGGAGCGGGGCGTGCGCACCTTCATCGACGGCGTCGCGGTGGCGAGCGACGGAGGGCGTCGTTTGTCCTCGTCCTACTGATACTTGCGAGAGGCACACTGGGGCCACAGCACCGCGGCTCAGCTTACGCCCGGTGAAGAACAGAAGTCGAGTGGAATCGCGACGGCGGTTGCCGTCTCCTTCACCAGAACCTTACTTCGCGCGAGCGCGGCGAAGTGGGCATCGATGACGCTGAGGAGGCGCGCAGATACCTAGAGCATCCGCCGATCAGCTTGCATCGTAGCCTGCGGCTCTGAAGTAGTTCATGCACTCGTCCGGCGAGAAGAGGTCGACGGCTCGGCCGATTGCGGCCCAGAGTCCG
>JARWLF010003729.1:0-10454 GCA_029853055.1 Scenedesmus sp. KT-U
TTATGATGTTGAGCTCACACCTATGCAGAGCCAAGCTGGCATGATGACACATACAACTGCAGCTGAACATGGCAAGACTGTGATGCCAACTGCATGGCAGAAATGCCACACCTTTGAGTGCTGATAAAGTTAACCACATCAACCAGGGCATTCTTGATAGCCACTCTGGTATGGTCCCATGCATGTGGTTGCCATCCAGCACTAGCGCCGTCAGGTGCTGCAGCTGCTGAAATGCTTCTGGTAGTGTTCCTTGTATCAAGTTCTTATCTGCACAGTAACCAACGTAAAGCAAGGTGCTTCAAGATCAAAGTTACTGTGACATCTGGGCATGGACAGAGCAATGCTGCAAGGCACCCTGCATACTGTTCCACTACTTTGGGAAGTTTCTTGCTTATGCAGCGCTCAAGGCTCAAAGAGTTATTGTGCATGCACGCTGTTGCTGCACACCAACTGTCACCTTACCCAAAATCAGCGTCTGCAGATTTGTCAACAGGCCCCAGCTGTCATCCAACACGCCTGACAAGGCATTGCCTTGCAGCTCCAGGGTTGTCAGACCACATGCATGAAGCTGTGCAATGCTCTGCTGGAAAGTGGGATCTGAAACACTGCCATTCAAGCCATTCACGTTTAGCTGCAATGCCGTCAATGCATGTAAGTGTTTGCAGCCAAACGAGAGCTGAGAGGCGCTGTCGCAGCACGTGACACCGGGCCAGCTGCAATAACTGGGTGAGCCATCTGCCGCTGGGGTTGCCAGGATTTCGCTGCAGTTTTGCTGCAGCACTGCCTCCCAGCCTTTCTTGTTGCGCCAGGAAGTGAGGTGAGGCGTCGTAGCATTGTAAGTGCTCTTGAAAAAAGATGCAAGTGCTTCGCATGTTTCACGTTGACATGGTGCTGTACAGTCTCCACCTGGGGAGCTGTAATCAGGTGGTAGTGTCAAATCGGGGCATGGCACGGGCCCATAAGTTCCATTGACCGCTGTGCTAAGTAGGCACACTGACAATATGGTTGCTGAAAGCACAGAGAACTGCCTGTGAACCATCTTCAACAGCAGTACTAGTACTTATGGAGTACTGCTTGGTCAAGAGTATTTGGGCGAACAATACCATCACTGTTCAAAGAGGGGCCCACTCTGATGAACAATTGCTCGAAGATCATCACGTCTAAGCATCGCGTATGGTGCTGTAAAGCAGCGCGGGAGCCTGAACAGGAAAATCACGTCCTCGAGCAATACCATCAGACCATGCTATATACTGCACTTTGAAGCTGCACTTCAGCACTCAAGGGGTGTTTGTAATGTTCAGTGGGTGCAACAGCTCATTCAACCTGCTCAACCTGCTGAGCACTGCCCGGCAGGTCACATCAAGACCAGCTGCTGGGTATCTGTCTCTCTGCGTGCCAGGCAGCGTGATGAAAACACGTCGTTGCGATTTGATGTCAGCATATGAACGTACATGCTTTCCAACTTGCTGCTAGTGAAGCAGCGCTGTCTCGGAACAACTGCTGTTGACCCTGCTGTATTTAACTGGGGCCGTTGTTGTAGGTGGCAACTGACGATGTACACACTGATGAGAAAGCATTTGTAACTGCGTCTTTGAAACATGTCAATCAGGGCCGAACAGCTCACGGATGCAAAACGACGGGTCAAGGAGGCCTTCATTGTGTTCGAGACAAAAGAGGGAAGCCGGCTCGCGAACACAAAAGACATAGCCACGATAGTACGCTCGTTGGGAGTGAATCCAACTACTAACCAGCTCCAGACACTGCTGGATCAGATCACAGCAGCCACCCCAGCAGACCAAAGCAGTAATGCTGCAAGCACGGTAGCACTGGAAAATTGTGAAGACATCATCGCCAACTGGTTGTTAGATGCCAAGGATAGCTTGCAACGTGATGACTACCACACGTTGCTACGGTCATTTCAAGCACTTGATCCAGACCGCAAGGGCTACATAGATGCAGAGCAGTTGAAGGCAGTCCTAACAACCTTGGAGGATGGGCTGACTGTAGAAGAGGTGAACAACATGATAAGCGCAGCAGCTGACGACCATGGAAGAGTTTTATACCAAGAGTATGCTCTCAGACTGGCGACTGATGGACGAGAGATCTGATGTTGTGTTTACATCTATCCGAAGATGACACTTCTGGCTTTACAGGCGTAAACGTTCAGCAGCCAGGCCTCCAAGACCTTGTCACATCCCAAGATACCAAGTCACATCCATTGGCATGATCAACTGCGGTGTTGTTGCTGTACTTCTTAGTATGCCTGGGTTCCTGCTTGTTATCCTCAAGGGACACTTGACGCTTGCCTGACTCACCGTATGCAGGTAATCGTATAAGTTGTGTTCACCAGCAGAGATTGTGTATGAGTTTGAAGTGCTGCTTCTGCGCTATTGCATGGTGCAGCGATAGCGGTGCGTACGCTGGTATGCTGGTGTTTGGTATGAGAGAACAGCTGAATCAACTACAGTACAACCCATAATGACGGATGTTTCTTGTCAACACAGTGTTGGCAGTCCTGTGCTTGTCATGCACAGCAGATGTCTTGTTATCTGTGCTGTCTAGGAACGCAGTTGTTGTGATTCTTTGACTTCAATGCTGCACCCTTCATGCTGGTCGACGACAGATTATATCTGACCCTGCAGTTGGATAGTGTGCACTGTGTCAGGTGTGCAGTCAGCAGTACTGGCAGTCAGCTTGTTGTAGGGGTACCGGCCTGCTGTTGACAGCTTGCTGCTTGTCTTCTATGCAGCACCTGCTGATGACGTTTCTGGGTCCAAAGTTTGGACAAGTTTGGACTCCAAACTGTCAATACCTAATAGTTGCATTGCTGAGGTGTGTAGATTACGCCATCTGCACTGTTCAAAGAGGCGCAAGGCTGATTTTTTGATAACAAGTAAACAGTTCACCAGCTTCGAGGCAGATCAGAGCACACCTGGTGTGCAGAGCGGCGCACCTTGACGATTTTGGTGCAAGCAAATCCTGAGACCAGCCTTAGTGTTACGCAACAGATGTCAATACCTAATGTGTCCGTTGAAGCTGTGTGCCCACTGCGCCGCGACTGCTGACAGATCATTTTGAACACTGTTAGTTATCAAGCATTGACCATGCCATCTCTCGGTACGCAGAATGCATGCAAGGTGGCCGAAGACGTTCATACGACTTGACGAACAATGTATACAACTTCAAGCAGGTGATTGGTTGCCGGTGACTGATTGTCGACTCTTTCTGAGGGCTGGTGCTGGTGTGGAGCAATCAGTGAGCACGCAGACATGCGATCAGTGATTGTAAGAGTGTACAAGAGTTACCGTCATCCTTCATCAGTTTAACTGACAACGAAAGTGGAAGCCCAACCTTGCAGCAGGGGCCTGCTCAGTCTTATTCACCCCAGTTTCCGACGCCATCTGCAGTTTCATGGACGCGACAGAGCGACAGAATTCTCAGAGAGGTGGGATAGGCTACATATGTTGAGATGGAGCGCTGGGTCCAGGCTGCCAACCGCGCACGTCTGTCGGAACAGCAGCTGCTGAACTTGTCTCTAGCTTCTGAACTTGTCTACTCCCAACTAGAGTTCTGGGCCAGAGTTGAGCATGCTGGGCTGCGTGAAGCATAGTTGCGCTGTGAAAGGGGTCATCCTCAGTCACGGCTTGAGTGCTGCAGGCCACAACCCCCTCTTAACCTATCAACCCAGGCAGCAGTATGGTCCGATGTGGTGTGCGCCCACTGCATACCCTGCTTGCAGGAAGTCCCTTGGCTGAGGATGGCAATGTGTACTTTGGTGTTGTGATTGGTTCTCTGTCCAGTGATGGCATTGCCAACTTCATGAAGGGACCCTGCAGATTTACTGTAGAGGACTACGGCACAGGTGCCCCGATGCCAGGTAGGGCTCTGAGCGAGATGCTCCATGTCGTCCAGCCAACAGTCTGTGAACGCAGCTTCAGTGGAGCGCTAGCAAGCAACACAGTGTCCCAATCCTGCAGCAGCAGCAGCATCAGCAGTGGCGCCACCGCTCCATGTAGCGCTGACAACAATCAACCCAGTAGTGCCACCTCGAACTTCAGGAGTCACTGTCAGGCTGCAAAACAGGACTGTCAGGCAAGCAGGAAGATCATCCTGTTTTCTTCTTTGATGGGAGGAGCCTGCCCACCCAGACCCATACATGACGCCTGTCAAGCATTGCTTGACATGACAGCTGAGGACCTCGCACCAGCACATGCCATCCCAACTATCAAGCAGCACTTGTCAGATGCGCTGCTTGATCCTGTTGTGGCAGCAATGGCAGCAAGACAAACACAATCAGCTTGCTGCTGTGCGCCGGACATTGACAGTCGGAGCGAGGTACTTGTCAGTGCAGTTGACAGAGACCTTGTGAACAGCATGAAGTACATCCGCTGTCAAGTGCCTGCAGACTCCTGCCATGCAGTTGAAAGTTGCTGTGCACTCATCCGCAGTACCATTGGGACTGCACTGACACAGCTACTGCAGAAGCATTCAGTACCTGCTGATGCCACAGCATTGATGTATGCAGCTTGCCAGATGGGTCGACCTGTCATGGCGATAGTCACTATGGCTTATTCCACACCACAAAATCAGTCTTCAGCCTGCTGCGCCGCAAGACGCAACCTCACCTTTTGGTTGGCAGGTGTCGACAGATCAGACATCAACATCAGCAACATCATTAGCAACATGCCCAGAGATGCTGCCAGCAGCCCCAAGATCGCAGCTTTGCTCAAGGCAGTGCAAGCCAAGAACAGGCCCACTGATGCAGCAGCAGTTGATAGGAAGGTGGACATGTCAGCAACTGCAAGCAGTGGGGGTGCAGTCGTTGGCGAAGCCAAGGGCTGGGGCCTGAGTGGAGTATTGTCAGGATTCAAGGGCATGTTCCAGCGCAGTAACCTCAACTTCAACAATGAGCCGACAGTTGAACCAGCTGAAGCAAGCAAGACTGCAGTGATGGATGCAGTCCCACCAATGACAGCTTCTGATGGTGCCCCAGACGCTGTGCAGCCGACTGCTGGCAGGTATCAAGGCAGCAACAGTATCAGCAGCGATATTAGCACCAGCAACAGAACCAACTTCCCCAACACTACTAGTAGGAAAGCCTCTGAAGCCAGCTTCATGAATATTGACTGGGGATGCCTAACCAAGCCTCCAAGCAAAGCTACCACGGCTTGTTGTGCATTGGTTACTGCTGCACTTGGTGGCTGTGTGAGCGCAAGTACCGTACACAAAGTCAAACAGTTTCTGTCAGACACTCAACAAGACCCTGTTTCCATAGCAGCGGCACTAGCAGAAGCACGTCTGCCAGTGTTCCAGGGTGTTTCCAGCTCCAGCATACGCACACAGCAGTATTTGAAGGCTGTGGATGTAGACCTGGTGCACAGGTTTGACCACATTCAGAGCTGCTTGCCTGCTAAAGCAATACTGGACTGCAACTCAGGCCTCCCTGTCATCAGGGATGCACTTGCCAAGGCTCTGACAGAGATGCTGCAGGAGCAAACCCCAGCAGTGCCCAATATCTCCATGGTGTGTCAGGCAGCTTGTTATGTTGGCAGGTATGCTTTGGCAGCCATAATTCTCCGAGCAGCTGAAGCAGACCAGCCAAAGATCTTTGGCTTGTCACTAATCCATCAGTATTTCACACTGTGCTTGCTGAGGTTAGCACGGCCAGCATCCTATGTTGATGGTACACTCCCCAATGTGCCCCAGGAGATCTTGAGTAGCCCACACATAGCAGGGCTCTATGAACTGTACCAAGCAGAACGTGAAGCTCTTCTCGCAGCAAGCGTGGATAACACAGCTGACACCATGGCAAAAGCGGCAGCAACAACAGCAGCAGCAGCTGATGCATCAGTGTCTGCTGCATCAGCATCAGAAGGACGCCTAGACTTAAGGATTGCTGCATCAACGGGAGAGCTGTCAGGGAGAAAGATGGTTCAAAGTTCAAGCAGCATTAGCAGTAGCAGTAGCAGCAGCAGCAGCAAGGCACAGCTGTTTCGCTTCACAGCCTGTGGCTCACACGCCCAAGCGATAGTGGACAAGTTTTGTTCGCCTGCTGTCTTCTTGCTACCAGATGACATGGTGAGCACCTGGTGGGGCATGTGTGCGGCTGATGATGCACTGTAGTGGCTGATTAGATCTTGTACGTGGGACCGCCTGATGTACACTTTATATGTGTGTATTTGCTGCCTCCGCAGGAGGCCACGGAAGAAGAGCTGGCAGCACTTTGTGAGTATCGACTGCACATGCAGAAAGCAGGAACAAGCTGGCAACAGTAAGCATGAAATAGGAAGTCCGCAGGCCAGTTTTCCTAAAAGTCTGGTAGACACTCTGCTTGTCACACTGCCAGGGCTGTGGTCAAACGCCCTTCACTTGACTGGTAGCTGGCAGCAGTGACAGTTTTGGACCCTGTTTTGCTGCATGGCAGCTGTCTCAATGTGTTGCATATTGCACCAGCCTCTAGTCGTTTTGCACTGGTTGATTGGCTGCATGACCAACCAATCACCTGCCTGTTGCTGCACAGGCATTCTGGTTGGAACGCGCTTCACTATGCTGTTGCCAGTCATAAGGTGCAACTGGTTCAACAGCTGCTTGCTGCTGGGGCTGAGATTGAAGCTCCTGACCCATTGCTGCAGCTGACACCGTTACATCTGGCCTGTATGGGAAAGATTGAGGACCAGCAGCAATTGGAAGAGTTGAAGCAGGCTGCAGGAACATTGTACGAATTTCAGGTGGGGGTGGGGGTCCGCCTGACGCCAGAGGCAACTGTCGATCATCCGTGGTCACAAATGAGCAACATGGCAGTGCTGCAGAAGCTATTTATGATATCGTGTTTGCCGCAGTATGATGATGCCAACGAATCAAACCTTGCTGCATGACAATGTACTGCCAGCTGGTCATGGTGCTGTTCGACAATGTGCGCATATGCTGGTTGTGTTGGATTCCAGAGCTACTGCATGCATCACGGTCCTGCCAATGATGCTATTGTCAAGACGCTGCTGGACAAGAAGGCTGACCCCAGCATACAAGTCGCCTCAGGCCGTCTCGCTTTAATATCACCACTGCATGTTTTGAGTAGCTGGTCACCTGTCAGATTGCCCATAGTCGGACAGCATGGCAGCAGCAGCAACAGAGCTGTCAGCCACAACAGCAACAGTCATGACAAGCGTGAAGTAGATCAACAACTTTCTTGCTTAAATGCTCTGAGGTTGGCTGGCGCTGACCTGGATCAAGTGAAGAAACCAAACGGGGTAAGTGAAGCTTCACTGTCCCAAGCATCATGCAAGTTCTGGTTCCATTGCTCCAATGTCATATTGATGTCTCTGCGTGCCAACATCGCCACCACTGCTGCTGCGAATGCTGCAGGAGACCTTTGTAACCTTTGCAGCCCATTGTGGTGCATCTTATGTGATCTCCTGGTTAAGGGAACATCATGATGTTGCTATTGCTGAACGGCTGGTCAACACTCCTCGGCTGGCTGATGGGGCTAGACCTCTGGAGCTTGCGGTGCGCTTTGGAAATGTGAGTACTGGAGGTCTGCTGACACAAGTTGACAATGCTAGAAATCAAGCATAGCCAAGCATTGCTAAGCTCGAAACCGTGAGTCAATACTGATCATGAGGCAGTGGAATGCTGGCCTCAATTGATTTGCAAGCCTCCAGTACCTGCTACATGCGTCGGACTGCTCAGCAGTGGGCATTTTACAGTTGAGGCAACATGGTTTTTAGCGTAAGGAAACAGAGACCTGTCAGTACTGTTGCTGTTATTGTCTATATAGACAGTAACATATATGTGTGATGGTTCTTCTTGCAGACCACCACCGCACTCAGGCTGCTAGAAGCTGGTGCTAAGGTAGTCCCAGACAGCTGTGCGGCCCTTGCTGTTACAGCAGCAAGTACACCAAAGCAGCCACTAAAAGCTGAATTGCAACCAGAGATGCTGTTGTTGAATGTCATACCTAGTCGTGCGGATCCTGATCGTGCAACGCTGCTTCAGAAGCTGCTAGCTGCTGGTGGTGACATCTGGCTTGAAGAGCAGTACCCAGAGACGCGGCAGACAGCACTCAATGTGGCGGTTGGGGTGGGGAATGTGGAGGTAAGACTGTGAATGATGCTGATCTCACTGATAAGGGATCATTGGTCAGATTTAGTTGCATATACGGCTGCAGGGGTGTCTCATCAGGGGCTTTGCGTGCTGTACACATCAGACACAATGAGGCACATCACATGACCTTCCAGTGTGCATGGCTCATACAACAGCTCCAGACATGGTGCATATACGGATGCATACATCAAAGTGGTACTCATTGTGGCAGCTTAACACTGTCGTGCCAGTTTAACTGGACCAGTTGCGCTTCTGTTTGTGCTAAGGTCTGAGATTTGCAGAGTAGCAGTTCCCCGTAGTAGGTGGTGCTATGGTGGATGTCTGACTCATACGTCTAATACCACTTGCAACATGCTGCTGTACCTGCAGTGTGTCAGACTCCTTGTTGCTTTTGGAGCTGACACTGCTGCTGCTGCAAAGCCAACAATGCTGCCGCCACTCGCATGTGCGGCCATTACTGGTCGGGCTGATATTGTGCAGATACTACTTGGTAAGGCACCTACAAAAAAACAACTCCAACAGTAGTACCTCTTGTTCAATCACACTGCATCAGCTTGCACATAAGTATCTCCTGTGAGGTGTAGGGCTTCTGTTGTAACTGCTGGATGTTGCAGCAGATATGCCCCTGTGCCATACATCTGACAATACAACTGTCATACTGTGTTGACGACTCCTGGCAGCTATAGCTGCATCAGCATGATCTGGTTGCTTGGCCGCCTTCATCCTGCCTTTTGTCGGACAGGAATACTGGCAGCCACAATGCATAGATTTTGATGAGTAAGCCAGTGGGGTGACAATGTACTGCTTTGTATTTGTCACCATGCTGCAGATGCCGGTGCAGACCACTCCAAGTGGTTTGACCACAAGACGGGCTATGACCTGGTGCAAACAGCAGCCACCTATAAACACCTGGACGTTGTCATTAAGCTTGTGGAGGCAGGAGCCAGCTGGGCACACCCAAACAGCCGTAAAGGAGGCACCCTTCTGCATGTGCCGGATATACTCAAATCAAGGGTGCCAACAACCAAGGTTAGCACCAGCTGCTTGGACTGTTGGTCCCTAACCTGACCAGAGTCAGCATGCTGTGACAGATTGTTACTATCTGCAGCAACAAGCAGCTACGTCCTTGTGTTCAGATTTATAGCCATACTGCAGCATATGGGGTAGTACAGACCAGCTTTCGTATGCAGTCTAGTAGAACAAAACATCAACTTGAGCCGCGGCCATAACAGATGCCATGGCAGGACGAAGTTGCACCCTTCACTCCAGTGGCAATCTAAGCCCAGCCACTTGGATCCTGCAGGAATAGTCAACGATATCAATTCAAGAATCTGGCCTGTAGTACTTGACGGCAGTCTGGATCCTGTCAATACGGGTTACACATCAGAATCTGCTGCTTCTGCTGTGCAGGTATGCATTGTTGAGAGAAAGTTGAGGCTTGCTGAGAAGACATACAAGCAGCGACGGGCAGCAGCAGCAGCAGGACAGCTGATAGATGCAGCACCTGTATGCACGGCTGCTACACGGGCAGATGCTAAGCGCATTGGCATAGATGATGCCAGCAGCAGTACGGCTGCTGCTGAGGTTTGTGATGCTGATGTCATACCAGCATCCACAGCAACTACACTTCATACAGCTGCAGCAGGCTCAGCAGATGACCTATCAGCATGTGATGTTGATGCGTTAGCAGCAGTGATCGAGAGTGCTGGCAGCAGTGCTGTTGCAGGCAAGAACGCTAGCAAGAAGAGCAAGAAGAAGAAACAACAGCAGAAGTGCAGGGGCAGGGGTAAGCAGTGTGACAAGCCAGCTGTTGACACACAGCAAGAAGGCGACGGATGTGAGAAGGCAGGGAGAGACCAGCAGCAGCAGGAACAGTGCTTTTTTCAGCATCAGCAAGAACAGCAGCAGCCTGACACTGAACATCAGCTGGCAAGCATTGACCCTGTGTTAGCACCTGACACAGCTGCTGCCATCCGTCTTGCTACAGCTGGTGCTGTGCAAGATCAGACTGGCAGCAATGACCATTGTGCAGGAGGTGTTGTTGAGCAGACGCAGCTAATAGTCGCAGAACCTCGGCAGCAAGCAGCCAGTACTCAGCGCAGCAGGCAACAGCAGCAACTGGCAACGGAGCAGCCTTCAGTTGAGACCATACCAGCACAAGCAGTCATGCATGAGGCAGCTATCCCTCAACATGACAGCCTGAGCGAGCATGCTGCAGGAACAGTGATAGCTAGCATTGATGAGGATGATGATGCTGTTCAGGCAGGCAGCTCGGTGAGTCAACCTCTGTTGGCAAGTGAAGCAGCAGCCCCCCAGGCAGTCCCAGCACCTACAGTGGCACCACCCTGTGCAAG
>JARWLF010003777.1:0-11676 GCA_029853055.1 Scenedesmus sp. KT-U
CAGAAGACCGGCAACACCCTCTACCTCCACCTGCTTTGGAAGAGAGTAAGTACAGCATACATCCACCCAACACAATAATATTTGTGCCAGCAAAATTACTTTGTGAAACAGCAATGTCTTGTATCCAAACTGTTCTAACAATTGATGAGTGTTGTTTTGCAAGCCACCTGACAAGCTGTGTAGTATTTACTTTGCTCAATGTCGTGCTTATTGCAGGTGCCTCTGTCGGAAGAAGAGAAAGCTGCATCTGCTGCAGCAGCAACAGCCGACGCAAACAAGCCCACAAAACTAGCACTTGGCACAGAAGGCGGCTTTGCTGTGGAAGCTCAAAAAGATTATACGCTTGATAAGACAGCGAGTCTAGTTGTGGTGCAAGGCGCTGGACAACCCAAGCTGACTGTTCAACTCCCCTGTCCGGATTTGCCAGAGTTGGTGTTGAATGTTATAACAGCTATACAGGTATGTTATATAACATAACATATCAGCACATATTCTATTCATGCATACATTCTTATTCGATTTTTTTCTCACGCATAGAATACATATATCACACTACAATCCCTATCCCAAAATAACTGCACATAACATGAGAATAAGTAATTAGACTCCTACAAATACTATGTGTATTAATACATGTTATTTACTACAGGCACATGAAGGTGCCACGAAGCAGGAGGCAGTAGCAGCCTGGGAGGAGCAGCGTCAAATCAGTAAATATGCGGACAGCTTACAGCAGCTTGACACGGGCCGCAAAATCAGTCCCAACCCAGCTGACTGGCGCTGTGACGAAACCGGAGTTACCGAGAATCTGTGGCTCAATCTATCAACAGGACATATTGGATCTGGAAGACAGGTAGGTTTCAGGGTGTTGTTACTTTGTTGTTGTTTTACTCAGCTGCATTCATAGTGCATTTGTATTTATTACTAGGCAAGGCCATATTTATCACATGTGCTTTGTGTATAAGTATGTTGTCAGCATTTGTCTTGCTGATGCTGTTGATGCTTTGTGGCGTTTGGAGGTTCTGAGAAGACCGAGGTCTTTGAAGTTTCCAAGCACCATATCTGATCAACAAGGCACATATTATCACATGTAGCACACATGTAAAAGCACATATATAGGTCTACTCCTCAGCATATGTATCCATAGCACAGACACGTATATGATATATTTATATGTTGTGTGTGTTACTTTTTTCTGCAGTATGCTGATGGGAGCGGCGGCAACGGTTCCGCTCTCCGGCACTTTGAAGCCACGGGTCGGAAATATCCGTTAGTTGTTAAGTTAGGGACAATAACGCCCGCAGGTGCGGATGTTTACAGCTATGCACCGGATGAAGATGATATGGTGTTGGATCCGAAATTATCGGAACATTTGGCGCATTGGGGAATCAATATGATGCAGGTATGTAAATATCATGTTTGATTTCTATCAATCAAACCAAACACGTATTTTTTTGCGTAGATATCACAAGGACAAACGGATTATGTATGTATGTAAATAAAGATGCAAAAAAATGGGGATTGATCTTATATATTGTATGTATAAATTGTTGTATATTGTATGTGTGTGCAGATGGAGAAAACCGCCAAGACTATGGCTGAGCTTGAAATTGACATGAATGTTGCGTATGAGTTTTCAGCTTTGACGGAATCAGGCGCTAAGCTACAGCAGCTGACAGGGCCAGGCCATGTGGGGCTGGTCAATCTGGGCAACAGCTGTTATATGAATAGTGTGCTGCAGGTAGGTATATACTTGTATATTGTATATGGGTATTTCATATATTGAAAGTATTGTGAAAATGCATACTTATTGCAAATTGCATGCATGAATGCAATAATGCAATATTTTCATTTTTCACAGGTCCTATACTCTCTACCAGAGGTGCAGCAGCGCTACGTCAGCCGAGCTTCAGAGATATTCAACTCCGCCCCCTCAGATGCCTCACAAGACTTGCTCACACAAATGGCAAAAGTTGGTGTAGCACTCGTCAACGGCAGAACAGGCAAAACCCCAGCAGCAAGAGGGAGTGAAGCTGAGCCAATGGACACCGATCAAACTACTACTACTACTGCTGCTGCTGCTACCACAGCAGCAGCAACAGCGGTTGGTACTGCTGCTGGTGCCAGTGCTGCTGCTGCTGGTGGTGGTCAATCTGATACTGCTGCTCAGGAAGCTAATAGTGTGAGACCTGCTGCTTTCAAGGTGTTGGTGGGAAGAGGACATCCAGAATTTTCATCTGGAAGACAACAGGTAGGTTTATCAGTAATCATTTACCATTTTTTTGATGATTATATACTTGTAAGCCTGGTACATTCGTCATTTGAGAAGCATATGTATTGACATTCCCTGTCAGCTGGAAAGTTGTTTGTTTTATGTCCATACTGCTGCTGCTGCGGCTGCTGCTGCTCCTGTTTGTGTGATTCTGCATGCAGGATGCTGCTGAATACTTGAGTCATCTTCTGCAACTGATTAGTCGCAGTGAACATGTTGCCGCTGGAAGACTAGGAATAGAAGACGGACAGGTGGGGCTATAGGCTGGTGACTTGATCATGCTTGGCTTATATGTTGGAGATCTACTTTATTGTTACAGAGGATTTGACAGTCATGGTATCAATGTTGACGACAACCTCTCTGTGCTGCTGCTGCTGCTGCTGCTGTCACTGCTGCTGCTGCTGCTGCTGCTGTCGCTGTTTTCTTGCCTCATCCAGCCGTTGACGCCTGCTGTGTTTGACTTCCAACTTGAAGATCGCACTCAGTGTTTGAAAACAGGATGTGTCAGTTACAAGTAAGTAACATGTTATTTATGATATGTTACTTGTTATTAACACATTCATCTATAAACCACAATGACCTAACATGCGGTTATAGCTAGGTTGTAGTACATATGTTTGATTTGATGCATTCAATAATACCATCAGTGCTCTGTCCATTTTCATGAGAAACAACGCTCACATCTGCTGCTGCCACTACTGCTGCTGCTGCTGCCACCTGTAGGCGCAGTGTTGCGTCCAGTCTGTCTGTTCACATTCCCCTTGAGGCTGCTGTCAACCAATCTGCTGTAGCAGCATATAAGGAGCGGGAGGCAAAAAGACAGAAACTCAAACAAGAACAGGTATGTGATATGATATGCTATATAACACGTCATATAACATGTCATTAAAATTGTTGTATATTGTGTAGAAAGATGGTCTATATGTCACATTACTACGGCTGTTACTGTAGTTGTTTTTTTTGGTTACGTATTGTGTTATTTTCATGTTACGTAGGCTAGTGCTTACATTGGTGCAGATAGCAGTCTAGGCACAGAGACAGATCCAGCATCAGCAGTAGTGCTGCTGCCAGAAAACGAACATGGCAGCAGCACGGCAGCAGCAGCAGCAGCAGACAATGCAGCAGCAGCAGGTGGCAGCAGCAGCAGTGAGTCGCCTGTGTTGCCAGTTGTGCCGTTTGAAGCCTGTTTGAATAAGTTCATTGCTTCAGAGGTAAGCAGTTGCAGCAGCAGCAGCAGCAGCAGTAGTACCTCCAATGCAGCACTTTCTCTGGCACAATGCATCAAGATTGTTGTATATCTTTGTTACTGTGATGCATTCTCGTACATGATCATTTTGTGATGTTGTTGTGGTTGCTCTTGGTGCATCTGCTCTGTTCTACATGATGAATATAAGCAAGCTGCATGACAATGCATCATATTTCATGTTCCACAAATACTGCTGCTGCTGCTGCTGCTGCCAGGTTTTGGATGACTACTACTCAGCAGCAGCAGGTGGCAAGAGTCAAGCCACCCGCAGAACAAGATTTGCTTCATTCCCAACAGTATTGGTCATTGCACTCAAGAGATACTACGTTGCAGGTAATGTCATAGCGCTGCTGCTGCCACCGCTGCCACCGCTGCTGCTGCTGCTGCTGCTGCTGCTGCTGTGTCATTACATCATGGATCATGCATTGCTTACAAAAAAAGGTGTTGCTATGAGATAATGCATTGTCGATCTTTTATACGATGTGGCTGCTTTGATTGCTGTCAACCGCTTTATTACTTGAACAATAACGCTGCTGCTGCTGCCGCTGCTGCCGCTGCTGCAGATGACTGGACACCCAAGAAGCTTGAGGTTGAAGTTCCCATGCCTGAAGAACTTCATCTTGAATCTCTCAGAAGTAACGGACCAGCAGACGGAGAACAAATGCAACCTGAAGATGACAATGCACAACCAGCGGCAGCAGCAGCAGCAGGCGGTGGCAGCACTGCTGCTGCTGCTGCTGCTGAGCCTGATGCTGGCATTGTTGCTCAACTTGTGTCGATGGGCTTCTCAGAAAATGGAAGCAAAAGAGCAGGTAAGAATGAATATATCTCAAGTGTATTATAGTAACTGCTAGAATAGATTGCATTCAATTGTATGTGTATTTAAGGCAGCTTGCAGCAGCAATGCATGGCTGACGACTTTGATTACTAACCTTGTTATATTACTATGTTACTTTGTTAATTTTCTCTACAGCTCTTGCTGTCCAGAACAGTAATGCAGAAGCCGCCATGGAATGGGTATTCGCTCATATGGAAGATCCAGATTTCAATGGACCGCTGCCAGCAGCAGCAGCACCAACAGCTGATGGAGCAGCAGCAGCAGCAGCACAGGATCCAGAAAAGGTCAGTGTTACATGGCATAGTTTGTGCATGTTGTTTGTGCACCTTCATGCTGCATGTTGTATCAGACCTTAAGGTGGCTAGTTTGCTGCTGCTGCTGCTGCTGCCAAAGATCACAAGATTTGTTTGACAAGTTCTGTCATGACATGTGTGTTATCTTGTTGTAAATTTGCAGGTTTCTATGTTAACTGCCATGGGTTTTGACACGTCAGCAGCAGAAGCAGCACTGATTGCTACGAGTGGCAATGTTGAACGAGCTGGTGATTGGCTGTTCAGTCATATGGATGATCTGGCAGCAGCAGTGGCAGCAGTAAAGGGAGCAGCAGCAGCAGGAGCTGGAGGCAATGCAGCAGCAGCAGCAGGAAATTCGAACAGGTGCGCATTGTTGGTCTTCACTGTGCATTACATTGTGCATTATATAGTATGCATGACAATGCGCAGCAATGCACTCATCATGCACATGGTGGTTGTCTACTGCTTGCATTGCAACCCCCAACTGCTGCTGCTGCTGCTGCTGTCAGGCCTGGTATCATTGACGGTCCTGGTAACTACAGGCTGCTGGGCATCATCAGTCACATGGGCAGCAACACAGCATGTGGACATTATGTAGCACACGTGAAAAAGGTGAGCAATGCACAACAGCAGCAGCAGCAGGCCCTGGCTATTCCTGCCTTTGCAAGATCAGCTGCTGCAGATGTATTGTGCTTGAATTGCCGTGATTATATTCTGCATAATGTCTGCTGTATTGCTGGCGGAACAGAACTGATGCATATTCAAGCACTTACTACACAATGCACTCTGCTGCTGCTGCTGCTGCTGCTGCTGCTGTATTCAACCCTTGCAGGATGGTCGCTGGGTTATTTTCAACGATGAGAAGGTTGCAGCCAGTGAACACCCACCACTCAGTATGGGATACATGTACGTGTATAGGAGAATAGAGGGGTAGCAGCAGCAGCAGCAACATGGACGGCAGCAGCAGCACCAGCATGGGCAGCAGCAGCACTGTCACGCCGCAGTACTAGTATACGCCATATAAGATTAGTACGTGATATATCTACATGTATAGGAGAGTACAGGAATAAGAAGAAAGTGTTGGCAGCAGCAGCAGCAGCGGCACTATGACATAGGGCCAGCAGGCGAGGTATGGATGGAAGCGTAGCAGCAGTACCATGGACAGCAGTAGCAGCACCAGCACTGGAAGCATATGATTACAAGGCGCGTGGTTGGTGAATGGCTGTATTCGTGGGTAGAAACAGGTGGTTGAGAGGCATTGGAATGATATGTTGATTGGTTATCAGGTATTACATATGTTTTCTCGGTATTACGTACTAAGTACTAATACTATTACGTATTAAGTAAGCTCTTCCATCTGGATTCAGAAGGAGGCCAAGTTTCGACCTTTATACGACCAACATGGTGGCTATCATCGATGCTTCTCACTGACAGCGGCCTCTTCTAGCACGACAGAGACGTGCTTGATTACGAACAACGCTGATTATGTGCGACCTGCGCCTGATCACCGGGCACCTCAGATAATTTCGATACCTCGGGGCAGCAGAGGGGGTCCGCCCCCCGGTCCCAAGGTCTGACGCAGCAAGAATCACGCCAACCTTCTTGCTCGCTGCAGTACAGCAAGATGTCACGATGTGGGTTTCACTGCACAGCCACTGCTTGGCTTACCGGCACCTGCCGTGTGTCAGCGGACATGCTGCACACCGTCAACTGCCGGGCAGTAGAACCGTTCTGGCAGTATGCGTGTGTGTCAAGGTGGATGTACAGAATGGCCCTCGCGTAATGTAAATACTCGAACCAGGAATTCCAGGCCGCGGGACGCCAATTATGACGAGAGAGGGGCGGTCACACTATTTGCAAGGATAACACTTTTGACGGAACTCAGAACATTGAGCGATATTCGACATTGTATGATGCAGCATGTACATGCCAGTATGTAGAATAGCTGAGCTATACTGCGACGAACTATATTAGCTGCTGTCGCAGGCTGCGACTCGCAGCAACAGCAGCACGAAGGCTTCCCGACTTTGAAGCAGCAAGCCGTGCGCTGTCCTGCAGTTTCGTCCGGCAACACTAGTACAAGGCGATTGTCACATGCTATAGCGCGGTAGCGCTACAGACGAGCTTCGTAGCCAAGTGCAATACTGTTCCACGATGGCTAGTTTCTGGTCTCGAGCTACTGGCTTCTCCTCATGGCAGCAGTACCTATCCGGTTTAATCACTACGCCGCGTAGATTACGGAAACAAGCGTTTCATCGCGTGACAGCGAAGCAGCAGCTGGGCGAAACGGCAGAGGAGTGCGGAGCAGAGATGAAGAAAGTGCTGGTGAGATGCTGCTGCAGATCATGCTGCTTCGACAGTTGACATCGCAGAGTCGTGAGCTTGTTTTACTTTATGAATATTGCGGTCATACATGTCACAAAATGTATCACATGTTTGAGTATAATGTTAAATGTACTACATATTATGTAGCGAGCAGCTTAGCTATAATGAAGCAGACGTACTGCTGACACAGTGCTCAGAAGAAAGCACTGTCATTTATTGATGCATTTTCAACAGGTGATCTGTATCAGGCCGGCACACATCATAACTCCACCCTTTTATTGCTTCATTGTAGGGTGCTGTGGACTTGGTCATGCTTGGCATCGGGATGATGTTGGTGGGTCACTCATAAATGGTTATTTATACGAGTGTAACGTCAGCAAGTTCCCTTGCAATCATGATACAGCAAAACAGACGTATGTATGCAGCAGCAGTAGCCAGCAGCACAGCATCTGGTTGAAGGTCTATGATTGCGCCAGAGGTTGCCCGAGGCTGCCCGAGGCTGCCCGAGACAAACAATCGACGCTGTCTGTTGCCAACCATTTCGTTGTTTAAACCCTACGTGTCTGACAGCATTGCAATAAATGACCGCGCTCTCTGTTGCTCAGTAGCACCTACCGTAATTGCGCGCAAGCATCCTTGCTTTGGTGCTACTGCCGCTGTTGTTGTTATTCAGGGTGCGGGTGTGTTTGTAACGACCGGCCAAGTTGCTGTTCATACAGCCGGACCAGCAGTTGTGGTATCATACTTAGTAGCTGGCGTATCTGCACTGCTGTCATCTTTGTGTTACGCAGAATTTAGGTAGGTGCAATTTGATTCTTCCTTCGAGTCTGTTAGCTACTGCTTGAGCTGTCTTAGTGCCACTTTTTGTGGAGGCACAACTGCTTTTTTCATCGAATGGGCGCTGCATCTACATCAGCAGCTGCAGCAACAACAATATGTGCAACTTGGAAAACACATACTCTCCGACTTATGGTTGCAGATGAGGCGAGCTTGCAGGGATGCTTTGTGCAGAAATGCTACCGTTCTGCTGCTGCTGCTGCTGCCCTGCTTACATTATGTTTGTGTCGATTGCAGTTCCAACATGCCGCTATCAGGTGGCGCTTACAGCTACATAAGTGCCGTGTTTGGTGAATTACTCGCTTGGATTACAGTGGCTAACTTGATATTCGGTAAGCTTCTACAATCTTTAGCTGTTACAAATAGCATCTGACCATGCATTATGCACTGGTTTGTTGTTATGCAGTATTTCTTGCAGGAAAAAGTTTTGAGCAACAGCTCTGGAAAGCACTTACATTCTGTGTTGCTCTTATTGTTGCAAATGCAGAGTACATACTCGCCAACGCAGCATGTATTCGCGGCTTCACGCCCTACTTTGCAATGTTGACGAATGAGCCACCCTCAAGATACCTTACAGCATTTGCTGGTTACGAACTCGATTGGTAAGCCAAGAGACGTTATGTTCTTGTTATAACACATGTTGCCATGGTTGTCAGCTTGTTGAATCATACAGACTCAACATTGCATGCCCATGCAATGTGCAACATGCAGTGTACTTTTTCAAACACAGTGATAAACCGTTGCTGACTTGTGGCAAATGTGCAGGTTTGCATGCGCCTGGGTGTTGCTGATTACGGTGCTACTCATCCTCGGCACGAAGGAATCGTCGACGGTCAACATCGTCATGAGCGTCGTGCATCTGCTGCTCGTGGCGTTCATTGTCATCGCCGGATTCACCAGAGCGGATCCGGCCAACGCTCAGCCGTTCTTACCGTACGGAGTCGAGGGTATCTTTGAAGGCGCTTCGATCGTGTTTTACAGCTTCATCGGCTTCGACACGGTGGCCACCAGCGCGGAAGAGGTGAGCGGCCCGGCTGCACCGTGTGGACTCATGCAGCATTGATATCGCTGTATTCCTGCGCCGCAACGATTCAATGCATGCTTTCAATGTATCAACTCCTCCTCGTGCATATCTTTGCAGGTGAAACGGCCGGGCAGGGATCTTCCGCTCGGTATCCTTGGAGCGTTGGGTGTTGTCACGGTGTTCTACGTCCTGATGAGCCTCGCGCTGGTGATGATGGTTCCGATCGGCGCTATCGACGACAAGGCGGCCTTCGCCGCCGCCTTCAGCTACGTCGGAATGTCATGGGCAAAGTACATCGTTGCAGCAGGTATGTCAGGTTTGGGGTATACTCCCCAGCAGCAAACACGAACCTGCATGTGTGGTTCATTGCTGCTCCACTTCTACTGCAAGAGCCGTACACTTGTGGTGTGTGTTACGTAAGCCTGCTATTTCCTGCAGGCGCTATTCTGGGAATCCTGACATCCACGCTGGCAAGCACATTCGCCCAGTCCCGGATCATCGCCGCCGTCGGCCGCCAACATCTCCTCCCTCCGGTGCTCGCTCTGGTACATCCCAAGTTTGGGACGCCATACGTCGCGACGATCTTGTCTGGTGTGGCCACCGCCGTCATCGCACTTTTCACCGGTAGGTTATGCCGGCCGGGTTCCTGTGTCGCATTGTACGTTTTCCTGCAAGTCGCGCTTTGCGACATTGACATCTGACAACCGCCGCAGTAGCAGATAGATCAAACACTGATATTCTGTTGCTGTGTATCGCAGATTTTGCCCACTTGGTAGATCTCGTGAGCATCTCGACCCTGTTCGCATTCTGGATGGTCGGCCTGGCGCTGATCTGGCACCGGTACTACAAGTCCGGGGTTTCGTCACCGGGGCAAGCTCTATTGATCGGCTTGCATCTGGCTTTATTGATCGCAGCATCAATCAGTAAGTTTGCGAATAGTCTTGAAAAATCAAGTTACATGTACCAGCCTGCTTTGCGCTTTGAGCTATAAAGTTGCACCTGTGCGAATGCATGGACTTACATCATACTGCTGCTGCTGCTGCTGCAGCGTTTACCGTTTGTTACTACCTCTACGCCAGTAACTGGATTCCACTGGTTGTATCATCAGCAGCAGCTCTAGCAGTACCAGCATCTTTGAGATATTTTGGCAGAGCAGTCCAACAGCCAGCGTCATATTCTGTACCGTTGTTTCCGTTCGTGCCAGCTATCAGTGTCGTCCTGAATACATTCTTACTAGGTAGGGTTGTAGGAACTCAGATATTCATCTCTTGCATGTATATTTAGTCTGCGTTTAAGGCAAAAAAAATGAATCAATGTCTTCATCCACCCCAGCAGTTTCATTTTGTTGCTGATATTGTGCATGATCCTGCTTTACGTACCTGGAGTGTATTTGTGGCAGCTTTTCTGCGGATAACCTGAATATGAAGCTCTGACTCATATCACTGCTGCTGCTGCTGCTGCTGCCGCCAGGTCAACTGGGTCGAATGGCTTATATCAGATTCGGTTACTATACCCTAGGTGTATTGATTGTATATGTGTTCTATAGTATGCATGCATCATCAGAAATAGCAGCAAACAGCCTACCAAACCTACCTCAGTTATCTGTGGTTTCTGATGATCAGATTCACCCTAGCAGCGCTGCTGCTGCGGTAGGTGTCAAGTACCATGATGATGAGTCATGTGTTACTAACAATGTTACTTCTGTTACGCCTAGTGCTAGTCAGATTGAGTTACCAGGCAGCAGTAGTGTCAGACGAGGGGAGTGAGTCTGCTGCCAGAATGTAGCAGCAGCAGCAGCAGCAGCAGCAGCAGCAACCAGCCGACGTATGCGCCTTACTGCTGTAACAAGATGTGCCACATGAGGAGTTTCCACAAGCTACAAGAGACTCTGAGACAACATGCTCCTGCATGTTGGTGATGTGCGTGCTTTGCTGATTTGGCCGGCTCGCCAGAGATAGTACTATATATTTGGGTTGGGTTGTACTGACACCAGCTTGTCCTTGATCACAGTGCTTGCTCCTCTGCTGCTGCTGCTGCTGCTGTGTCATCTGCCGCTGTTATAACACTTCTAACAACATGCTCTACAACCGACTGACCCACAAAGTTGATCCAGCCATTGTACTGCAAGGCAGAGACAACAAACGACAGCAGCAGCAGCAGCAGCAGCAAAACGTTTTGTGTTCACACTTTGTCGACCCAGCCAACAGCAGAACTCTGCTTGATGCTGCAGAGTATTGCCGCACTACATATATTGCATGCATTGCTGATTTGCATGTTGCATTTACATCAAAATTTTGTTATCATACCTGAATGTTACAATGTGAAGATCCCAAACACAATCGTGGCCACACAACATGATAATGACGCCATGAACCAGTTGATTGAAGACGAGTTAGGCGATCAGATAAAACTCCCCCTGCTGCTGCTGCTGCTGCTGGGTCTTGCATTTCCTGTTGCAGTTGGAAGCTCTTGTCATCCTGCTGCTGCTTGCATTTTGCTGATGCTGGGTCTTGCATTTCCTGTTGCAGTTGGAAGCTCTTGACATCATGCTGCTGCTTGCATTTTGCTGATGCTGATTCGTGCATTTCCTGTTGCAAAATCAGGTCCTGGTCTTTCTGTGGCTGCCTCTGCTGCTGCTGCTGAGAATCTTGGTTACGTAATGATGTGTCAGGTGACCATTCCACAATGTGGGGTTTGCCCCACAACGCTGCTGCTGGCAGCAGTCCTGACCCCGTTGCTGCTGCCGCTGCTGCTGCTGCTGCTGACTCACGCTTTCTGGGCAGCTGATGCGGAAATAACAGGCTGCTGGATGACCAGGGGATGAGGTGATCACCACCTGAC